>JAXCGZ010017298.1:15000-60000 GCA_037179515.1 Halocaridina rubra | reverse complement strand
GGTATCTTAGGTTTACACTGTTTAAGAAATTGGGCCAAAGTGAGGCTACCATCCATATTTCTAATAAGTTTTTTTAGGTGAATATTATGAAAGTGACGATTGATATGTAGGAAAAAAACTGCAAAATGCTGAAGTACAAGAAAGGATACTTGCTAACCTATCCCTTAACTGTATATTTGAGGCTGATATAAATTTACAACAAGTGCTCACAAAATTAGTCTGACATAATACTAAGAAACTTCTTGATAATTCCTACCATTAGATCTATTTTTTCTGTGGATACCATAGAATACACACACACACACTACTAAGCACTAAGTACTATTAGGTGATTACACACACAACTTCAGGAAGACCTAAATAGTCTGCATGAGTGGTCAGAAAAGTGGCTAATATACTTCAATGCTTCTAAGTGTAAGGTAATGAGAATGGGTACAATTGCAAGAAGGCCCAAGCTCGACTACTCAATGGCAGAGCAGAACTTCAAGAGAGAGAGAATGAGAGGAATCTAGGAGTAAACATGCTGGCAGATTTGTCACCAGAATTTCATATAAATGACATAGTAATGGCAGCATATGCTTTCTTTGCAAATGTAAGGGTAGCCTTCAGGCACATGGACAAGGAAATGTTCAGAAATATTTATGTAACCTATGTGAGGCCAAAGCTTGAATATGCAGCTTCCTTTTGGAATACACACTTGTTAAGCTTGAAAAAGTTCAAAGACATGTCACGAAACTGGTGCCACAAATATGCAATCTCAGTCATGAGGAAAGGCTGAGGGAATTAGACTCACCATCATTCGAAAATAGAAGAATGAGAGGGATATGGAGACGGTTTTTAAATTCCTTCATGGTAATGACAAGAGTGGATAGGGATCAATATTTTGATATGGCTGGCACTAGAACTAGAGGTCATAGTTTGAAACTTCGTAAGAAAACTTCTTTGCAGGATGTAAGAAATTAATTTTTTAGAGCAAGAGTAGTTGATAATTGGAATTCGCTAAGAGAGGAGTAGTTTAAGCTAACTCAATTCATAATCTTAGGAACAAATATGATGAATATCGCTGAGTACAAATTGGAGCCGACCAGGAGACGGGTTACGAGCTTGAGGCTCTTTCCCGTAAGCACAATTAGGTTATTACACACACACACACACACACACACACACACACACACACACACACACACACACACACACACACACACACACACACACACACACATACACAAAATAGGTAAATATTCTAGGGAAGGAAAGCCGAGACCAACAAAAGTAACCTTTGAGAGAGGGGAAACATGTAGGGAAATATTGTTGAGAAAAAAAAGTCTAAAAGACCTTCAAGAATTCAAAGAAGTGTTCATTAGACAATACAGAACACAGGAAGAGATGGGAAAGATCAAAAACTTGTTGCAAGAGGCAAGAAGGTTAAATGATGAAAAAAATTAAGAACAGAAGAAAAATTTTCATTACAGAGTTCTTCCAGACAAAGGGGAGATAAAGAAGATAATGACAGAAGATCAGGGGATGGGGCCTCATTAAGATTGTTATACACAAATGCTGATGGATTAGCTGGTAAGGCAGTAGAATTAAAAGATAGGATTCACAACAGTAAGGCAGATATAGTAGCAATTACAGAGACTAAGTTGAGTGAGGACATAAACAGTGTCACAGCTTTTCCTAAGGGCTTCAGAATACTAAGGGTTGAAAGATCTGAGAGGACTGGTGGAGGGATAGCACTGCTCATAAGTGAAAGGATTCAAGTCGAAGAAATAAACTTGGCTATAGAAAGTGAGTTCAAGGAATTTCTTGTTGCTCGCATAAATACTGGGTCAGAGAGCATTATAATAACTGTTGTATACAACCCACCAAGGAACCAAAATAGGCTTGAAGTTTATGAGGAAAGTCATATAGGTACTATTGAAGTCATAAACTCAGTTGTTAACATGGCACGGGAAAAAAATGTAGGATTTTGATTATGGGAGACTTTAATCATAAAGAGATAGATTGGATAAATCTTGACCCACACAGTGGTGAGGACTCATTCGGGGCAAGATTCCTAGATTGCGTACAAGGGAATTTCCTACACCAACATGTAATGGAACCAACAAGGGCCAGGGGTGGGGATGAGCCATCACTACTTGATCTAGTGTTCACAGATAATGTGTTGGATATTGAAAAAATTGAGTATGAACCACCAATTGGAAAGAGTGACCACTGTGTGTTGTTGATGGAGTATATCATTGAAGATATTCTTCCTGAGAGTAGAGGCACTGAGGACACGAGGAGGAACTATCCGAAAGGAGATTACATCAAAATGAATTATCTTTTTGCAGTTATTGACTGGAGAACCTTATATTACAACAAATCTGTACAAGAAATGTATGACATCTTTTGTGAGAAATATGGGAAGATAGTAGATTGTGCATACCTGTCACCAAAGTAGGTGTAATTCATGCCAGAGAGAAATGGTTCGATAATGGGTGTAAAAGAGCTAAGGAGTGGAGAGACAAATGCTGGAAAAGGTATAGGAGGAGAAAAAACATAAATGCCAGGCAAACCTACAAAAGAGCAAGAAATGACTACCTAAGTAAAAGGAGAGAGGCAGAGAGAGACTATGAGAGGGACATCACCAGGAAGGCTAAAGAAAATCCCAAGCTTTTCCACAGCTTTATCAGAGGAAAACTGAAGGTAAAAGAACAGGTTTTAAGGTTAAAGAGAGCGGATGGAAGCATCACTGAGATGGATGAAGAGATCTGCAAAGAATTGAACAAGGAGTTTCAGTCAGTATTTACAGTAGAAAATACCCCACCCTCTCAGATTGCAGTGATAGAAGTTCAAGGGCCGGTATTAGAGAACATCAACCTTACAGCCACAGAGGTATGCAAAGCGCTGATGGATTTAGATGTTCATAAAGCTACAGGTCCTGATGACATATCCCCTCATGTACTTAAAAAATGCGCAAACACAATATCAGTGGCACTAAGTATCATATTTAAGGAGTCACTGGAGTCGGGGGAGATTCCAAGATGCTGGAAACAAGAAAATGTAATACCTATCTTCTAAAAGGGAAGGAGGGATATGGCTCTGAACTATAGACCAGTTTCCTTGACCAGCATAGTTTGCAAAGTTATGGAGAAACTACTAAGGAAACATATCTCTCTTCACTTGGAATCCTTCAACTTTTTGTCAGTGAGGCAACATGGCTTCAGAGAAGGTAGATCAACAGTAACAAACTTATTAGAATTTTATGATGAGGTAAGCCAAATCTTACAGGAAAGAGAGGGCTGGGCAGATTGCATATTCCTAGACTTCCAGAAAGCGTTTGACACTGTTCCACATAGGAGACTTATTAGGAAGCTGCAATCAATGGCTAGAATAGGTGAAAATGTTTTGGAATGGATAAAAACTTACTTAGAAGGATGGGAACAGAGGGTTGGAGTAAGACACTCAGTGTCTGAATGGAGAAGAGTTAGTAGTGGAGTTCCACAGGGTTCAGTTTTAGGGCCACTTTTGTTCCTTGTATATGTAAATTCATTCATGAATATGTTTGCAGATGATGCAAAGATTGTGAAGAAAGTAAAAAACGAGAACAATGGTAGAGAACTTCAGGAGGATCTAAATAATCTGCATGAGTGGTCAGAAAAGTGGCTAATGAAATTCAATACTTCAAAATGTAAGGTAATGAGAATGGGTACAAGTGCAAGAAGGCCCAAGCTTGACTACTCGGTGGCTGGAGTGCAACTTCAGGAGACAGAAAATGAGAGAGATCTAGGAGTAAACATACTGGCAGATTTGACTCCAGAAATACATATAAATGGCATAGTAAGGGCAGCATATGCATTCTTATCAAATGTAAGGGTAGCCTTCAGGCACATGGACAAGGAAATGTTCAGAAATATTTATGTAACCTATGTGAGGCCAAATCACTCGAATATGCAGCCCCCTTTTGGAATCCGCACTTGAAAAAGCACATAGCTAAGCTTGAAAAAGTTCAAAGACATGCCACGAAACTGGTGCCAGAAATACGCAATCTCAGTTATGATGAGAGGCTGAGGGAATTAGACTTACCATCACTCGAAGCTAGAAGAGTGAGGGGGGATGTGGTGACAGTCTTTAAATTCCTTCATGGTTATGACAGAGTGGATAGGGATCGATATTTTGATATGGCTGGCTCTAGAACTAGAGGTCATAGTTTGAAGCTTCGTAAGAAAACTTCTTTGCAGGATGTAAGGAAATACTTTTTCAGTGTAAGAGTAGTTGATAATTGGAATTGGCTAAGCGAGGAGGTAGTTAATGCTGTCTCAATCCATAGTTTTAAGGACAGGTATGATAAGTATCACTAAGTATAAAATGGAACCGATCAGGAGACTCGAATATGCAGCCCCCTTTTGGAATCCGCACTTGAAAAAGCACATAGCTAAGCTTGAAAAAGTTCAAAGACATGCCACGAAACTGGTGCCAGAAATACGCAATCTCAGTTATGATGAGAGGCTGAGGGAATTAGACTTACCATCACTCGAAGCTAGAAGAGTGAGGGGGGATGTGGTGACAGTCTTTAAATTCCTTCATGGTTATGATAGAGTGGATAGGGATCGATATTTTGATATGGCTGGCTCTAGAACTAGAGGTCATAGTTTGAAGCTTGGTAAGAAAACTTGTTTGCAGGATGTAAGGAAATACTTTTTCAGTGTAAGAGTAGTTGATAATTGGAATTGGCTAAGCGAGGAGGTAGTTAATGCTATCTCAATCCATAGTTTTAAGGACAGGTATGATAAGTATTACTAAGTATAAAATGGAACCGATGAGGAGACGGGAAGATACGAGCTTTGGGCTCTTTCCCGTAAACACAATTAGGTAATCACAATTAGGTAATCACACACACACACACACACATATATATATATATATATATATATATATATATATATATATATATATATATATATATATATATATATATATATATATATATATATATATATATATATACTACATATATATATATATATATATATATATATATATATATATATATATATATATATATATATATATATATATATATATATATGTATATTGTAAGGAAGCCCATCAGTGAAACACGACTTTTAAAACAATGCTATATTTTGGATCCTAACTGGATCCCTTCTCAAGCTTGAGAAGGGATCCAAAATATAGCATTGTTTTATAAGTCTTTTTCACTGATGGGCTTCCTTACTATTTAGTGCTGTATGCTAACAGTTTGTACTTATATATATATATATATATATATATATATATATATATATATATATATATATATATATATATATATATATATATATATATATATATACCTTGGCTATTTCCATTTTTAATTGGGGGTAGCCGACATAAAAAAAAAGGGAAAAATAAGGGGATTACTTTGCTCTATGGGCAATGACGAGGGAGCTAGCGACCGTTTAGATGACACCGCTGGACTGCCACAGCCCATCCTCCCTGCTTTTCCACAACCTGTGTCGCTTCACAACTGCCAACTCCCCTACTGCCCCTACCACAAGGCTACCTCTGTAAGATGCAGCCCCGTGGTAACAGCAGATGCCCATCAGAGCTGAGTCACAATTGCTCGCCACTCATTCCTATTCCTAGCTCGCTCACTTGCTTCCCTCACATCCATCCTCCAATCATTCAGGGCTCTCCTTACTCCATCCATCCACCCAAAGATAGGCCTCCCTCTAGCATTTCTCCCATCAACTCTCGCATTCATCACCTTTTTCAGCAGTCTTTCATTATCCATCCTTTCCACATGGCCAAACCATCTCAGAACATTCATATCTACTCTGGCTGCATGAAGTACTAATTAAATTTCTCATCTCATCTGTTCACCTTCACGAAATATAATTCTTCGAGAAATGAGATGACGAAATTAAAACTACTTCATACAATTTTCGCGGCTACTTCCACTTGTTATCTACAAGAAAAAAAATATCTACTTAGTTAGGGTAGGTTAGGTTAGGAAGTAGATTCATGACACGTAGATACCAAGCGAAATTGGCACCCAACTCTCTTAGGTTCGAATCCCGGTTTCGGTTTTACGTCACGAACTCCCTTTTCTACTAAGGGCTAGGACGGTTACCTTCTTGCGATCAGGGGTAGAATATGATATATATATATATATATATATATATATATATATATATATATATATATATATATATATATATATATATATATATATATATATATTGGAAAGGATGATGAAGGATTACCTTTTCCTTGTTTTGTTAAGTTATGGTCACTTCATTAAGATATGGCATCATTTTTACTAGTGGAAAAATTAACATTTTTCTTCTCTTCTTCGTTTTTTTCCTCTTTTAACCTGTGATTACCTAATTGTGATTACCTAATTGTGTTTACGGGAAAGAGCCCAAAGCTCGTATCTTCCCGTCTCCTCATCGGTTCCATTTTATACTTAGTGATACTTATCATACCTGTCCTTAAAACTATGGATTGAGATAGCATTAACTACCTCCTCGCTTAGCCAATTCCAATTATCAACTACTCTTACACTGAAAAAGTATTTCCTTACATCCTGCAAACAAGTTTTCTTACCAAGCTTCAAACTATGACCTCTAGTTCTAGAGCCACCTATATCAAAATATCGATCCCTATCCACTCTATCATAACCATGAAGGAATTTAAAGACTGTCACCATATCCCCCCTCACTCTTCTAGCTTCGAGTGATGGTAAGTCTAATTCTCTCAGCCTCTCATCATAACTGAGATTGCGTATTTCTGGCACCAGTTTCGTGGCATGTCTTTGAACTTTTTCAAGCTTAGCTATGTGCTTTTTCAAGTGCGGATTCCAAAAGGGGGCTGCATATTCGAGTTTTGGCCTCACATAGGTTACATAAATATTTCTGAACATTTCCTTGTCCATGTGCCTGAAGGCTACCCTTACATTTGATAAGAATGCATATGCTGCCCTTACTATGCCATTTATATGTATTTCTGGAGACAAATCTGCCAGTATGTTTACTCCTAGATCTCTCTCATTTTCTGTCTCTTGAAGTTGTACTCCAGCCACCGAGTAGTCAAGCTTGGGCCTTCTTGCACTTGTACCCATTCTCATTACCTTACATTTTGAAGTATTGAATTTCATTAGCCACTTTTCTGACCACTCATGCAGATTATTTAGATCCTCCTGAAGTTCTCTACCATTGTTCTCGTTTTTTACTTTCTTCACAATCTTTGCATCATCTGCAAACATATTAATGAATGAATTTACAGACTCTGGTAGGTCATTTACATATACAAGGAACAAAAGTGTGTGTGTGTGTGAGAGAGAGAGAGAGAGAGAGAGAGAGAGAGAGAGAGAGAGAGAGAGAGAGAGAGAGAGAGAGAGAGAGAGAGAGAGAGAGAGAGAGAGAGAGAGAGAGAGAGAGAGAGAGATTCTAAAGTCTTTTATCTTACTCTCCCATTTATATTTTGTAATTGGTTAATCATAGCATATACAGGGCATCTTAAAGCAGTGAGAAGGAAAATAAATTGTAATATAAATTGAGATATTATAAAATAATGAAATATAAAAACAAATGAATAAAAAATTTACTGTCATATAAGCGACTTAAATATTAACTGAATAAATAGACAACATTGTAAGTAAATACGTACTGTACTCACATTCGCCTTGACCGCTTTTTTCCCTGAAGGTTCTCTATTGGTCAATTTTGGAACGTTTCTCAACGTTTTGAGCACATGTTCGTTTGGAATCTCGGTGAGACTCGAAGCTTCATCCGCGGCCAGCGATGCTTTCTTTTCTTCTTGTTTGAAAGTCAAAGCTTGGTCTAGTCTAAATCCTTCTTGCATTTCCTTCACATTTGTCTTTTGACACGTTAACTGTCCAGCCCAAAATAAACACAAAACAGATGGGAAAAACAGGATTCTGTATTTTCCTTTCATTTTGCAGTCAGTACGAGAATTTCTCTTTATGGTAGTTAGATATTTTAGGAGATTTATTTTTCCTTATTCTGTGCAAAAAAAATAAACTTATAGTTAATATATATATATATATATATATATTATATATATATATTATATATATATATATATATATATATATATATATATATATATATATATATATATATATATATATATATATATATATATATATATATATATATATATATATATTCGCCTTTATTTTTTAATTATTCCTGTATTATCATATGATGTCATAGTTTACTAGAGTTCATAATATGCATATATTTCTGTTACTATCGAATTATGATCTTTTTCAGTTAAGAAAGATGTTAGGCAGAAGTCACAGATATCCACTCTGAGAGAGATTGCTTGGCATGAGAGCATATATTTTAATTATTCAAGTTTGAAATCTGGATAATAATAATAATAATAATAATAATAATAATAATAATAATAATAATAATAATAATAATAATAATAATAATAATAATAATTTTCTTCAAAATATCGTATTTTTTTTTTATTTTAAAGGTATATATCTCAGAGTAGTAGTATTTGTAACATTGAAAAGGAAAGCTGGTCTATATTCAGTACTTGTCACTAAGTTATCTCTGAATATTCAAGCAATAAAAATTGTATATGCAGCAATCACTACACTTCCGCCCTCCATCACGTCTTCCCGCCAACTGAAGATACGCTTTCCTTAGACCCATGAGAAATACCCTAGATTTGTAAAAGCGGAAGGAAATTACTTTAAACAAATTCGGACTGAAAGACATTTATTATTTCATCGAATGTAATATGAATGAATTTGTCAGCTATGTGCATATCATATAATATTAATGAGAATTTCAGCCATTTTGAAAATAAATAGTGAAACAACTATATATGGACACCATAATGTAAAAAATACTCCAAATTAAGCAATGCTAGACCAGAAGTTAGGAATGCAATTATTATTATTATTATTATTAGTAGTAGTAGTAGTAGTAGTAGTAGTAGTAGTAGTAGTAGTAGTAGTAGTAGTAGTAGGTAGTATCATTATTACTATTATTATTGTTTTTATTATTATTATTATTATTATTATTATTATTATTATTATTATTATTATTATTATTATTATTATTATTATTATTATCATTATTATTTTATAATCTTTTTCATTATTATTATTATAAATATAATTATTATTGTTATTATTATTATTATTATTATTATTATTATTAATATTATTATCATTATTATTATTAGAATTAGAATTATTATTATTATTGTTATTATTATTATTTTCACTTGATATTATTATTATTATTATTATTATTATTATTATTATTATTATTATTATTATTATTATTATTATTATTATTATTATTATTATTATTATTATTATTTTATATTTTTTCATTATTATTAGTATTAATATAATTATTATTGTTATTATTATTATTATTATTATTATTATTATTATTATTATTATTATTATTATTATTAATATTATATTATTATTATTATTATTATTATTATTATTATTATTATTATTATTATTATTATTAGAATTAGAATTATTATTATTATTATTATTATCATTATTGTTCCGGTTGTACGTCACGAACTCCCTTTTCAACCAAGGGCTAGGACGGTTGCCATCTTGCAAAGGACTTGTTTTGGCAGATGTAATCGTTACCCTGAGTGCATGCCTTTGCTAACCTCAGACCGTGACGGGGCGCGAACCCTCGACCTGACGCCTCAGAGTCGCGAACGCTACCGCCTGAGCCACGTGTTATTATTATTATTATTATTATTATTATTATTATTATTATTATTATCATTATTATTATTATTATTAATATTATTATTATTATTGGAGCCCACTGTAGCATATTGGTGGAATACTCGACTCGGGAGGAGTCGGATTTTGCCTTAGGAAGTCCGTCGAACCTTGGTTCCCCTACTTCAATAAGTCTGTGTCCATCCTAAAATAGGGACTAACAGTGATACAGACAGGTGAAAATGTATTGGAATGGATAAAAACTTACTTAGCAGCAAGGGAACAGAGAGCTAAAGTATGACACTCCGTGTCTGAATGGAGAAGGGTTAGTTGTGAGGCTCCACAGGGTTCAGTGTTAAGGTCACTCTTGTTCCTTGCATGCGTAAATGACCAACCAGTCTGTAATTTCATTCTTGTATATATTTGCAGATGATGCAAATATTGTGAAGAAAGTAGAAGACGAGAACAATGGTAGAGAACTTCAGGAAGATCTAATTAGGCTGCCTGAGTGATCAGAAAAGTAGCTAATGACATTCAATACCTCGTGACTCCCCTTCTCTTCATCAGTTCCATTTTCATACTCAATGATACTTATCTTATTTTTTCTTAAGATTATAAGGTCAAAAGAAAATATTCTTTTATTATGCCTCCATCTAGATCATATATTCTGGAGTATTCGTTTGACTAGTGGAATCGACGCGCTTTGGGCACCTCGAAATTAGTTTCAGTAGCTACAACGTTAACTTAGAGAAATAATTGAGAATAGAAAAATAAATTTTGTCTCATCGCTCATGTAGTCTAAGACTGATAGTGTTGTTTGTAAGTCAAAGGATCCAATTCAAAAAAAAAAAAGAAGGAGATAAATATTGCTGTAGAAAGTGAGTTCCAGAAGCTTGCCGTCATTTGCATTAATACAGGTTCAGAGAGCGTAATAACAGATTATATTGAAATTTAATTATATTCTCACAAAATACACAATGGATATTCATACAATATTTATGCAATACTAGACATCGTGTATAAGTACTACAACACTTTAGAATAATCTTTAGAATAATGTTTACAGTATAAAAGCGTATCGGTACAATACAACAATATTTTCATTATTGTGCAAAAGTTTATATATTTTATTTTTTTGTGCTGTTTCTGTTACTTTCATGTCCTCGAGCAGTCTGTTCCGAAATTTGGGACCCCTGACAGACAGCGCTTTATCTGTTATTTTTGTTTTTTTGCTTATGGAATCACGAGATGAATTTCTTTCCGAAAAAACTACTAACGGTATCAGTCTGCATGACCTATTCTTGTATGATACCCCCTTTTATTACCTTGTGCATAAACATCACCATATCGAATGTGATTTGGTCTTCAGCTTTTAAATCATTTTAGCTCCCTAATAAATGTTGTTCCCCGGTCAAACTAGGCATCATTTACAATGAGACTCAAACAATTACATGTAATATTGTACTTTTCATGGATACTATAATTATCGAAAAGAAAACAGGCTTAAAAGAGCGACCAACAGCGATTGAAGCAGCAAAAATTTGAATCCTTTGGGGCTTGTTTAATGAACTTATTACAACCGTTCAATATCACGAAAGCAATAGAATATGTAGCTAAGAATTAAAGCCTCCACTATTATTTTTCTGTTGTGGCTGTCTAATAAATCTTTGTTTTTCAGTTCAGGCAGAAGACATTACCTTTTGCTCAAGTGCTAATATATTCGGCATGGGATTTAAATGATACTTGGTTTTCAAAAATTAAATCCAAGTTCCTAACAGAAGGAAATGGTTTAACATGAGAAGATCCTACTTTATAATCCACCATAGCAAGGACAAGAGGTCTATGAGGAATGTATTATGGGTACAGTGGACGTAATAAATTCAGTTGTAAACATCGTACCTGAGAAAATTGTACAATATTAATTAAGAGAGATTTCAATCATAGAGAAATAGACTGCAAATGTGTTAACCTATGCAGAGAAGAAGATTCTTTTAGGTAAAGATATCTAGATTGTATACAAGGAAATTTCCTATAGTTCTAGGGAAACTGCCCCCGGACAACTGCTCCCTGGACAATTGCCCCCATAGGACAACTGTCCCCTGGACAAGTGCTCCATAGGACAACTGCCATCGGACAATGGAAAGAGCAATTTTTTTAATAATTTTGTTTTTAGGTCAGTAACAAAGATAAATTCTTAAAAGCCATCTTGAAAATATTATTATTATTATTATTTTTTTTTTAATGAAAACATCAAGACCGAATATTACCCCCTGTGGGCCAATTTTCGGCCTTGATCCGAATTATCCAATAATAAATGTACATGTTTATATCACTATAATTATACCACTAAAATTGCAAATTGTGGGCTATACACAAATACACAACTAAGGAGGGGATAAATAATGATAAAACTATTTGTCATATTTTATCTGTTATCCAATAAGAGGAATTATCCAATAATAAAATGAATATTTTTATATAACTATAACTAAAACTGCAAATTGTGGGCTATACATCTCAACTGTCCAACACATGGCAGTTCTCGAAGTCTTGTGCGATATTTGCTATTCTGACTGTCGAATCTTGATATTGTTTCCGCTCATGCTGTGCTGGATGTCCTGCAAGCATCTGAGTGATGGTGACGCTGGTCAGTGCCTGCTCCCTCTTCAACACTTCAAGAAATATCTATATATTTGGATGGAAGGAAGTAATGTTAGTTTGCATATTGTTATGCAATCCTTTCTAGGAGTTGTTAGTGATCATAAATATTCCACATGCTAATAGGGAAACATGAAGCTCACCTATAATGTCAATGTGTTCTGTCAATATGTGTATCTTTGAAGTAGTCTATGATAGGATCATCTTCAGGTGACAGTCTCTTGCAATGTATCAAATGCATCAATCACTTTATCTGGTGGAATGAATGCCAAAGCTGGTATCATATGAATTTGCAGGGCAAAGTTAGCGTCAGTTTGGTATTTACCTTGTAGTCCCTCAGATTGCATATTGCGGTATATGTTTTGTGATAAGTGGTAGAAACATCCCTTGACTGTTACGTTGGAGAATACTTTTCCAATGACACCCCTGGCAGGTTGTTCATAGTTAAAAAGGAAGGTCTTTGGATTGAGCATAGGATTGTTAGTGAGGAATTGTTGAAGAAAGTCTTGATAAGTTGCTTGTTGTTTGTTTGGTAGCAGAGCATAAACACAAGGAACAACTCTATTTTGAAGTCAGAGAATGAATAGTGTACAGTTGGTAAAACAGCTCAGGTACAACTTTAAATGTTTCATCACCAAACCAATCAGTTGAATTCTCCAGTATCCTGATGCTTCTGACTGTGGAAAACACAAGCATACGCTGATCACTCGATCCACTATCATAAATAAGAAAATCTTCACTATTAGCTGCCATCCTGTACTCGCTGGAATGACCATGTCAGTGAGGTGTGATGGAATGGGATGAGGAGCAGTTGTTTGTAGCATCTTATTGCAAGTCGAATATGTCTTACGGGTGGTAGTTAAGTTGGGGCACCTTCTGATATGGATTGAACTGTTTGGGTAATGATTTGCTGTGCAGTCTCTTGGGTGTTAGTAGCTTTTCTCTTTATTTTCTGCTTTACAAGCAGAACTTCTGGATGGCGTATGTCTTCTTGGGTCTTTCAAAATATACTCTGGACTTAGGCTTTTGGCTCACAGAGTTATGCCTAGAATTACAATCACTTTTAAATTGGCACATTTTGGCAACATGACCTAACTTACCACATTGATGGTACATCTTATTTACTATTGGCACAATTTTTGCTTCCCACATTGCCAAAAATAATCACTGTTAAAAATAGTCTTCATTCTGCCAACATTTCTCTAACTCTTTGAATACTAGGCCTAGGCTTAGACCTGCTTCCAAAACTAAAGCAGTTTTCAATCATATTTACACCGACATTCATTAGGTCTAACCACATCTTTTTCAACCTGCTTAGCCTGTGATTCTGCCAACTCATAGGCCCTAGCAATTTCCATGCAAGATTCTATGGTTAAGTTCCTCTCTATCAAATACTGGATGCTATAATTATTTGATACACACTTTTCTATGACTTGATTCCTCAAATGAGCATCGAATTCCTCTGTGCTGTACTCACAAGTGTTAATCAAATTCTTTAGCCTAGCTACATAACCATCCATGGACTCGTACTGACCTTGATATGCTTGCCTAAAAATGTATCTTTCATGTACTACATTCTTCTTTGGGGTAAAATAGTCATGATTCATCTGGTATTTTCATCGCACCAGCAAGGTTATCATTTTGCATGGCTTGTGCATGAAAAATTTTCTGAACACTCATACCTGCTTGGTGCAACAACATAGCCTTCTCCCAGTTGTTGTCTGTTACTCCACTCCCTATACCAAAGTACCGGAATGATTCCTTCCAATCAGTCCATCGAGGGCCAAGCTTGTTGTCCCATACAACAAAAATATCGGAAGAGGGAATAGTTGCATTGCCTTTACCATATGTTAATCAGTTCCCACAAGTCTGCAGGTTGTTTCACAATTTTCACCACCAGGAAATTTGCTTGGCTTCTGAAATCAACATTCGAGGATCCCTCCCTTGTCGCCATTGTTTTACTCATCCCTTTGGTCCTGAACCCCAGATTAATAAGCAGATGTGGATTGATATAAATTAAGCAGGCTGGACCGTCATTCATTGTTCTCGGTGTCCTCTTTTACAGTCTCCTATGCACATAATCAATAAGTAAATGAACCAATCACAAAACAATACACAACATGAAAAAATGAGAATCAACATAACTTCACACATAGTATAACCTTCTAATCAAATACAGTATTACAATAAAGGACATACACTTCAGAAGGAAGGGAGCAGAGAATCTGAGTAAGACATGCAGTGTGTGACTGGAGAAAGACAAATAATGTGATTCTCCAGGAATCGGTTTTAGGGCCAATTCTGCCCCTTATATGTGTAAGTAACCTGCTGTAGTTTTTAAATGCATTTTTAGATGTGCTTGTAGTTGATTAAGAGATTGTGGAGATAATGAAAGATGACATTAATGACAGAAAACTCTAGGAAGACCTAAATAGTGTGCATGAGTGGTCAGACACATAGCTAATGAGATTCAATACTTCAAAATGTAACGTAATCTGAATGAGTAAGAGAGCAAGAAGTCCCAAGAGTGGGTACTCAGTGTGTATATATGTAAATAGCATACTGAATTTTAGGTACGATATCGGTGTGAGTATGATGGCGTTGGAAATTCCCGCTGGGGGCTGGTGTTGTGGTTGTTGTAGGTTGGTTGCAAGTGGCGGTGGTGACTACCAACATGCCAAATCATTGAGCAACTGGATGTATTGGATTCAAGTGAGTATAGCTTGTGCCTTCACTTTACAACATTCATACACACACATATACACTGGTGCAGCTATGCTATGTGCATGTTATTCGTCCTCAATAGCATTGAATTATAATACCACCGGATGTGTTGGAGTCACTGGTTCCCAGGAGTAAGTGCTGTTTAAGAGATACATTTATAAACCTAGCTTAGGTAATAGACTCCTGATTTTAGGATGTGTTTTTACCGTCCTGCACACACGGTAATAGGAGCTGAACTTTAAGAGTCTGAGAACTAAAGGGATGCAGGGATATGTGGATTTGTTGAACTGTTCCACAAAATACATTTAAATGGTACTGTAAAGCCAGTATATGCTTTTCTAGCAAACACTGTAACAGAGAGTTATGCTCAAAGTCACCAGAAGTTGTCGTAGATGCCTTATTAGTTAATTTAGTAACTTTTAACTGTCTTTTTTTTCTTACTAAAATAAATTTCACTCTTTGCATTTTGCAGATTATGATTATTTGTAATTTATATTTCAGCTTATAGCTAATTTTAAATATATCTTTTTTAATATTCTTGTATGTGTAGAAAGCATGATCCCAATACAAAAAATCTCTCTCCTATCACGCTGTTCTCAGCTTTTCTCTTGCGTAGTTATGACGTGATGGTGTAAATGCGTTTTTTTTTTCTTACACAATTTTCCTATGATAAAATAGCTCTTGCTGATTAAGTTTTTATATTATAAAAATCGCTCTTGCTGATAATTTTGTTATAAATTTGACCCTGCTGATATGTCATTAGCCTGTCTAGATACATTTCACTAGCTTCTTATTATTAGAATACTTGAAATTCCGTCTGCTGAAACGCAAAGAACGTTTTAGAGATTTTTCACCAGTAACTTATTTTTCCCATAATATTTTTCGTGTTTTTTTATTTTCTTCTGCTTGTTGCACCTAATATACTGTCTCTCTCTTGCATCTCTGCCATAATTGCCTGCCAGGGACCACCACTACAGTAGTCCTCGAATTTTATATGAACAAATTGCTGCTCTGAATATATGTACTACAGGGGGCCGAATGATGACGTCACCAAGAGGGACGCTGAGTCGCCCTCAATTGGTGGCCAAACTTTACAGAGGCATGATCTCGCCTCAGCAGTCCCACTTACTTCAAACTTTTTTTACATGCCTTCTTCACAGGAATTCATCTGGCACAAATAAGGTGAGAGAAAGTGTATGGTAATGCTCGTTGGTCAAGCAAATTTGGGAATTCGAGAAACTGGCTAAATTTGTTACTGCTCAAATCCCTAGAAATTTTTCTCTGATTCCATTCCCATAAAAAACGAGCTTTTGTAGATTACCCAACTGGAATCTCATTTGCCAAATTTAATCCCTTGACCTGGAAATTACCGACAATATACATTGATAAGAAATTTCTTTCATCGAGGGTGCCATAGTAAAATCTCGTCCTTAGAAGATTGCTCATTACCACATTAAATTCAATCCCTTTTACCCTAACGAATTCTAATTTCATTTCACCCCTTTCTATCATCATAAGTAAAGAGTTTTATGTCAAAACTCGTAAATAAAGTGATTTACTCTATAAATTGCAAATAATTAATAATTTTACCCTGTTGTCATTGCAGATGTTTCTTGTTAACCACAATTTAATGAATACATGATGTATTTATCTTGCTGGTTCTTCATGTATTGGGAATAGTGTTTTGAGTTATAAGTTACAAATACTTCAAAAAGTGGGTTTGCCCTTTTTGCACTGCAAATATTTCTTGCTAATCAATATCGAATGGATATATATATATATATATATATATATATATATATATATATATATATATATATATATATATATATATATATATATATATATATATTATATATATATATATATATATATATATATATATCGTAGAGTCTCCCTTTATCGTAAATAAAGTGTTTCACCATATAAATTGCAAATAATCAATAAGTAATTTTACCCGATTGGCATTGCAAACGTTTATGGTTACCTACAATTTAAGGAATACATCCTGTATATGTCTCGCTTATTCTTCATTTATTGTTAATAAATTGTGTTATGCTAATGTCGGCAAATAATGAATGGGTTTGTATGCTCTTACGGTAGCATAAGTATTTGTGGTTAACTGTGACTAACCAACATATTTTCATCCAGTAAAATAATATTGGAAACTCATTATTTGTGTGCCTGTGCCTTCAGTTTTCCCATTATTATCTGTGTGTCATTTCTGTTTCTGCAACTGCAGTGTCCTCTATTCTACTCTGTCTGTGTGACAGAGGTGATCGTCGAGTTGAGACCAAAGTCTTGGCATCTGTCTGTGGTACCGGGAATCAAAATTGTGCTCACCACCTCCGGACTCGAGGCAGCATTCCAAAAATTTAGATTTTAAAATTGTTCCAGCTTTCCAAAATTTGATTTCATTTTTTTTAATGTGTCATTGCATTTCCAAAATTAAAAGAAAGTTGAATTCTGAGTTTCATTTAGCCGAGTAGTGGTAGCGCGGATGGGGTGTGCAAGTACAGTAATATCTTTCCTGTCTGTTTGTAAGCTCTTAACCGAGTTCAGTACTTTGAGTACCCTTCGTAAAACAGAAACTTAACAACTTCCCCACAAATGCAAGGGTATCCTTCAGGAAATGTTGAAAAAATATTTAGACGACTTTTATGAGGCGAAATCTTAAATATGCAGTGCCCTTCTGGAATCCACATATTAATAAATTTGAGAAAGTTCGAAAACATGCTACAAAACTGATGGCAAAGATATATAATCTCAATTATAAGGAAATTTATGGGAGCAAGACTCATCATCACTTGAAGCTAAAAGGGAGAGGGGCGATATTGTGTAGGTTCTAAATTCCTTGAGGTTTTTGACAAAGTAGATAGGGAGATATGTGATATTGGTGGCTATGGAACTAGAGGTTATGATATTAAGGTTTGCAAGAAAACTGGTTGGTTGTGAGGAAGAACTTTATTTTTAGTTTAAGAATTGATGGTTATAGGATGATTTTAAGTGAGGAAATAGGAAACGCTAAATGCATTCACAGCTCAAGCAATAGATATGAGAAGCATTTGTGCCTTAAAAATTAAACTAACCAAGGAATAGAAAGTTACAAACACTGGGCTCTTTCTCTGAGCATTAACCTAGGTAAATACAACTGCTAATCAATTAGAGTGCATTAAGTGCTGACACTTGTTTCAGTGAAGGTATATAGAAAGGAGTGAATTTCTTTACTAATTGCTAGAGCAGGGAATATACAGAGCAGGAAATGTCTTTGCTAACTGCTAGAGCAGGATATGAAAACAATCTACTAAATGTCTCTGTTCATTTTACTCACACTTCACAATCTCACTCATGGTTTGATTTAGCATCTAGTTCAAATTCTTGCTCTATAGGCATTCTCAATGGTCAAGGAAATAATTTTGGTAAGAGAAAATTTGAGACACACAATTGCCCTTGACCAGGATTCGAACCTATAACTCAACTGACATATCCATCAGCACGCATAAGGTGGTACCAGCTTTAACACTGAAGGCATAAAGAAGTAAGAAATCTCTCTGCTAACTATTAGACTATGAAAAAAAAACACTCTAATGAGTGGCTAATTAAAATCCATGTTCTATAGGCATCCGCAGAAGTCTAATAAAACACATCATCACACATAAAAACATCACACGTATATAAGTTTTTGACCAGATTTCGAACCTACCTATAATGTATATGCTCGATCAATATGAATGCCTATAGATCATGGAAGGTCAAACAAGACAGTTATGAGGGTACGCCTTCAGAACCAATGAGAAAGAAAAACTGTAAGCATTCACATAATTGGTAAGTTTCCAGGTGAAGAAAAGGCAAGATCAAACACAATGAACTTTGATACAGAGGACATAGGCAAAAAACCTTTGGTGAGGACAGTAAAGCTAAAACATTGTCATTGTGCTAATTGTCGTGACAGAATAAACGAAGAGCAGGAAAATATTACTCTTGGTCACAAAAATTGAAATTTTAATTGAAGTAAGGGGTGGGGAAAAGTAGGGAAAAGTTTTGGTTTAAAATTTATCCAAACAATAAGGTAATAATGGAAAGTTAAGGAACTAATGAATATGGCCTCATTCAACTTACTGTACACATATGCTGACTGAGTAGCAGATAAAGCAGTAGCATAAATGGACAGGATACTTAGGCTAAGGCAAATTAGTTGCAATTAAATAGACAACATTCCTGTAAAAAAAAATTCAGTACTAAAATATTTACTAAAGGCTACCAAAACAAATGAAAAAAAAAAGAGAGATGAGATCTGAGAGAACAGAAGGAAAGATAGCTTTTCTTTTAAGTGATGGGTTCTATGTTTAAGAAGTAAAATTAATGTTGTCAGTGATTTCAAGGGGTTTATTGTTGCTCGTAAATAAGGGTTCGGGGAGCACCATAGTAGCTGTAGTATAGAAGCCACCAAGAAAGCAACAGAGACTTGAAGTGTATTCGGTTAGTACTATGGGTACACTAAAAGTGATAAATTCAGTTGTAAATATTACACGTGAAGGAAAGTGTAGGATATTAGTTACGGGGGATTTTAATAATGGAGAAGCAAACTGGAATAGCTTTGACACACACACAGTGAAGAAGAGCAAGATTCCTAGACTTTGTGCATGCTCACTATTTCCATTAACATGTGTCGGAACCGACTAGGAGGGAAGATCAATCATGAAAATTCAACATGAACCACCTATTGAAAAAGTGATAGTTGAGTGCTGTATAGTTAAGATGTTTTGCCTGATGGTAGGGAAGCGAGAGAAAAACGAGGAAGAGCTTTCACAAAAGGAAATTACAAGATAATTACTGATCACTGTACAAGTATTAGCAGGGTGACCATTATTACCGAAGTCTTTTGTGAGGAATATGAAAGAACTGGTAGCTGCTGCATACCATCTGCTATAATAGGAAATATGTATGGTAAAAATCAGTAACTTTTATTAGAGCGAAATCGAAAGGAGAGACAAACGCTGGAATTCGTAATGGAGGAAAAAAAATAATTACTTGCCAACATTACAAAAGAGGAAAAAATAAGTGCATAAGCATAAGAGAGGCAAAGAGAGCATATGAGAAAGACAGTACTGGGGAAGCTAAGTAAGTTGCCAAATTCTTCCACAAATTTGCCAGAGGGGAAATTACATGTTAAAGAACAAGTTGGAAAATTGGAAAGAGCGACATTTTTAGCACTGAGACAGATGAAGAGACCTGTGGATACATGAATAATATTTCAGGCAGTGTTTACAATAAATAATGCCCCACCCTCCAAAATTGCAAAGATGAGAGAACAAAGAAAAGAATTAGAAAACATTGTTTCATCAATTACAGCAGTATGCAAAATATTGATGATGGAGTAAGCGGTAAGACCTGATAATATTTCCTAATATGTACTTAAGAAATGTGCTGCACTATTATCTGTCACACTGCATCATATGAAAAGTCACTTGGAATCTGGGAAGATTTCAAGATTCTACAAACAAGTGAATATGTTACTTATCCTCTAAAAAGTAGGCAGTCACTCATCTCTAAATTATAGACCAGTTTTATTGACTAGTATAATTTACAATGTTGTGATCCAGTTACTAGGCAAACACATATTTGTTCACATGGGAGACTTATTAGGAAGCTGCAATCAATGACTAGAATAGGTGGAAATGTTTTGGAATGGATAAAAACTTACTTAGAAGGAAGGGAACAGAGGGTTAGAGTAAGACACTCAGTGTCTGAATGGAGAAGAGTTAGTAGTGGAGTTCCACAGGGTTCAGCTTTAGGGCCACTTTTGTTCCTTGTATATGTAAATGACCTACCAGAGTCTGTAAATTCATTCATGAATAAGTTTGCAGATGATGCAAAGATTGTGAAGAAAGTAAAAAACGAGAACAATAGTAGAGAACTTCAGGAGGATCTAAATAATCTGCATGAGTGGTCAGAAAAGTGGCTAATGAAATTCAATACTTCAAAATGTAAGGTAATGAGAATGGGTACAAGTGCAAGAAGGCCTAAGCTTGAGTACTCGGTGGCTGGAGTACAACTTCAAGAGACAGAAAATGAGAGAGATCTAGGAGTAAACATACTGGCAGATTTGTCTCCAGAAATTCATATAAATGGCATAGTAAGGGCAGCATATGCATTCTTATCAAATGTAAGGGTAGCCTTCAGGCACATGGACAAGGAAATGTTCAGAAATATTTATGTAACCTATGTGAGGCCAAAACTCGAATATGCAGCCCCCTTTTGGAATCCGCACTTGAAAAAGCACATAGCTAAGCTTGAAAAAGTTCAAAGACATGCCACGAAACTGGTGCCAGAAATACGCAATCTCAGTTATGATGAGAGGCTGAGGGAATTAGACTTACCATCACTGGAAGCTAGAAGAGTGAGGGGGGATATGGTGACAGTCTTTAAATTCCTTCATGGTTATGATAGAGTGGATAGGGATCGATATTTTGATATGGCTGGCTCTAGAACTAGAGGTCATAGTTTGAAGCTTGGTAAGAAAACTTCTTCGCAGGATGTAAGGAAATACTTTTTCAGTGTAAGAGTAGTTGATAATTGGAATTGGCTAAGCGAGGAGGTAGTTAATGCTATCTCAATCCATAGTTTTAAGGACAGGTATGATAAGTATCACTAAGTATAAAATGGAACCGATGAGGAGACGGGAAGATACGAGCTTTGAGCTCTTTCCCGTAAACACAATTAGGTAATCACAATTAGGTAATCACAAAACCTTCAGTGAGGCAACATAGCTTCCGGAAAGGCAGATCTACTCGAGGAAACTTTCTGGATTTTTTGTGATGTAGCAAGTCTCTTCTTACAACGAAGAGATGACTGAGCACATGACACGTTCTTAGATTTCAGAATGCTTTTGATACACTCCCACATGGGAGACTCTTTGGAAAGCTACAATCAATGGCAAGAATAGGTGGAAAATCCTGCATGGATAAAAACTCATCTAGAAGGAATAGAGGGTCTGAGTAAGTCGTATTTTTCAGACTGGAAGAAAGCTAGCAGAGACATTTTGCAGGTGTTCTTGCGTGCAATAGCCTGAGAGGAACTTGAATATTGTGTTAACGACAGAGATCTAGATGTATATCTAATTTCAGATTTGTCTCAGAATAAGCATACGAATGGTATTGTAAAGGTTGTATACGTTATCTTAGCTAACTTGGAAGTAGCCTTCATACTTATGGACAATGAAATATTCAGAAATATTTGTAAGACTTATATGAGGCCTAATATTGAATATACAGCATTATTCTGAAATCAGCACTTGAAAATAAATAAAAACATATCAGAAAATTGGAGAACTCTCGGAGACGTGCAGCGAAGCTGGTAACAGAGACGCTAAATCTCAGTTACGAGGGGTGGCTGATGGAGTTAGACTTAACAATACCTAAAGCTTGGAAAAGCTCAAAGACAACGGTATATTGTTATGGGTGGCTCAAGAACTGGAAGTCATAGTTTGAAGCTTCGTATGAATACTTGTTATGAGCACAGTGGGGGAGACTCAGTGAGCTAAATATTTATATATTCATCTTATAATGTATGAAGAAGTACGAAATGCTATTAGAAAAGAGAGAGAGAGAGAGAGAGAGAGAGAGAGAGAGAGAGAGAGAGAGAGAGAGAGAGAGAGAGAGAGAGAGAGAGAGAGAGAGAGAGAGAGACCCAATAAACAACATCAAAATTTTTGGGGAAAAAATTGTGGTCATGAAAATATAGGAAAATTAAACAAAATATTACAAGTGAAAAAGGTGGTCATATTAAATTATGTTTATCATATATATATATATATATATATATATATATATATATATATATATATATATATATATATATATATATATATATATATATATATATATATATATATATATATATATATATTATATATATATATATATATATATAGTAGTCGCCGTGGCTCAACCGGTAGCGTCCGCGACTCTGAGGCGTCAGGTCGAGGGTTCGCGCCCCGTCACGGTCTGAGGTTCGCCAGGGAATGCACTCAGGGTAAGGATTACATCTGCCAAAACAAGTCCTTCGCAAGAAGGCAACCGTCCTAGCCCTTGGTTGAAAAGGGAGTCCGTGACGTAAAACCGGAACCATATATATATATATTTATATATATATATATATATATATATATATATATATATATATTATATATATATATATATATATATATATATAAAGAGAGAGAGAGAGAGAGAGAGAGAGAGAGAGAGAGAATAATTATATGGGTTAACGCTAAAATTAACTCGGATATTAGTTTTCTTTGAATATTCTTTAACCATGTGGTAAGAAATAAATTTCCTAATATATTGTTAATAAGTATATCATAAATACTTTATTTTAGTTTTCATTTAAGTATCTGAGCTAATGGTAATTGGGATGAATTGTCAAGTTAAGATAAAAATAGCAATAAAATCACATGTGTCTTTTAATTCGAGAAGAATCTAGAAAAGATCGTCTGGGAAAAAGTAACCTTAGACAAATGAGCATCTGTTACTGAGCTCGCTAATACCATCCAAATCCTTTTACTGAAGTCATATAGATCAAAACTTCATTACTAAGGCCCAATGTTGAGCCCCCCAATCATTTTCATTAAGTATGAATATAGTTATTAATCTTCCTCTACAAATAATAATATATAAGCCCTAATATATACTTGAAACTTTAAACAAAACGAAAGGTCAATATAGGATTCGATTCTTTCTAGTGACATTCATCTCCTCCTCACGCATTTGTTTACATGAGTCACACCGGTCTCGCGTAGATTGAATACGAAGAACTGTAGGCCAAGTCAAGTTTATTAATTTAAAGATTGAATTATCGTACTCAAGATGACAGCTGAGTCAGTTTTAAGTATACAAGGAAAAAGATCGTCCGGAACTTCGGTCAGAACGGAAAATGGTAAGTGCAAAGCACGTTTTTCGACTTGTCCAAAATTCCCGTGGCCTACATGAGGTTCTTGTGAGGGAATGTTGTGTCGGTAATACAGGCTCTCCTTAATTGGAGTTTAGCGATAAACAGCCTGGGACTAATCAGAGAATGGGCAGACTTACTATGATCTGGAAATGCACTAGGATGTAATTAGATAAAAGATTCAATTTATGAAACCCTTAAAATTTTTATATATTTTTTTTTAAATATATCGATGTGGTGTGAATTATTTTCCGGGGTAGTTTACAGTTTAGCGGGGCATGCTGCTGAACGACCTCATCCCTCCACTCAGGTAAGTAGTTCGACTGAGGGTTAGGTAAGTATTTTTAGTTAGGATAGTTAGATGGGGGGGGGGTCCCAGGGGGGCGAAGCCAACCTGGCTAAGAGGTTAGGTAAGTATTTTTAGTTAGGATAGTAAAATATTGTTTCGTATGCCTATTGTCACCAATTTTTGTTGTGTGATCATCCGCCAGTTCTCTATTCAGAGCCTATCGCCATCTATTGGTAGGTTTTGAACGTTGGTATGGCCCGCTAAACTGTAGTGTTCCTTATTCTAAAGTGTTTTTCTCGGAAATCATTATGTTAGGGCCGATATTGGTTGGCAACGGTGGGTACTTTATTATCTTGACCTAACCCAACCTGATTAATTTTTAGAAGAGGGGATTATTCTCTTAAAAACAAAACTATTTTTCCGACAGTTTTTTTTTGCGAAACAAACTATTCTAACCTCACCTCACCTAGGGGAACGCTTTC
The DNA here is from genome assembly GCA_037179515.1 of Halocaridina rubra. Classification (NCBI taxonomy): domain Eukaryota; kingdom Metazoa; phylum Arthropoda; class Malacostraca; order Decapoda; family Atyidae; genus Halocaridina; species Halocaridina rubra. The sequence continues at coordinate 35,165 of JAXCGZ010017298.1, read as the reverse complement.
TCCCTAGCCGGGATTCTATTTATATAAAAAAATAAAAGCCATATTCAATTAATCCCATAACTGAAATAATACCTCGAGTAGATTTCAAATTTAAAAAAAGTGAGACTGCAAGGCATTTGAAAATTAGTCCTGGCCTAGTCAAAGATAACACAGATATACGGAAGCAGGCAAGTGGGCTGCCATACATATATGACCGCCAACTCAAAATAGTGTGGGCATTGCTGAGTCATGCATAAAGCTTCCCACGCTGACTTTTACATTGAAGCAGATCATGCATATGGTATTTACTATTCTGTAGGTGCCTAGGGCAAAAATTAACATGTTGAAAACTTGAGGCTTGGGGCCTGTCATGGTGGATTCGTTATGCACCAGAAATGTTATACCAACTGGCCTATCAAGCAGATGCAAAGTGCCATATAATCATGTAATGGAAAAATATGTACATATGACAGGTGTATATATATATATATATATATATATATATATATATATATATATATATATATATATATATATATATATATATATATATAGTCTGGCAGATAGATACAATACGCATTCTAAGGGCTTTGGGGGTTCGAGTCGCAGATTGTCATCTACATTCTTCCAGAACTCCAATTATGTCCAATCCTTCCTCTACTGGGTGTAAGTAGGAAGTAAACCTCTTACAAGGGAAATAACCAACATTTCTTATGTATATTAGGTAATGATGATGGGGAGATGAAGATGGCTTAGACATGTTCTAGCACTACCCCAGTGTGAATAGCATTTGCCGGTGTCACTTTGGCTCCTCAGGGCACCATAGAAATTGGAAGATTTAGCAGACCTACTTGGATGAGACTAATAGATGCGAGGCTGAAGATTATAAGATCTGTAGAGGTGAAAGCACAGAAAAGAAATGAGTAGCAGACTCTTAATGACTGTTCGATGCAATGATGATGGTGACTTTGGAGGATATGTATCATGGGAATTTAGGGTTGTGATTGGGAAACTACAGATACCAGCAATTTGTTTCTTTACTTTAACAACCCCATTAAAGAAAATGTTCCTGATTTTTTTTTATATTAGGATAGGGTAGTTGACTCCCAGTTAAAAGTTACTGTAGTTAATTATAGACTTAGGAGTTTATTAGTTCTTGTAGTTATTTTTCAGTGTATCGTATTTTCATTTCATTCATGGGGTGAAGGTAAGCATCTCTGAATGAAATGAAAATGCAAAATGTTGGAGATACTTTAAAAACCATGTGTAAAGGTTGTGGGAATTTAGGGTTTTTGGGTTAGGAAGGAACGAAAATATCAGTTTATGAGTGAATTGCAAACAGATGTATGAGAACTTCCAAGAGAAAGGTAAGGACCCCTTTTGGGCTTTCGTCGAATTGTAGAAAGTTCATGACAGTATTGATAGATGTACTTGTTTATTTGATTGTTCCATAGATATGCAATAATATATATATATTATTTTTTTTTTAGCCTAGCAAGGGGTATTGAGTAAATCATACAGTGCACTATGAACACCCTGTACTATATTGTGCAAGTAATTACTATATTAATATTATTTCCTAGTTTATATTTTTAGTTCTTTTTTTTTTACTTTTTATTAGAAACTTTTTTTAAGATTATATAGATTTATTCCATGGACTAGCATTGTGAAACTTGATTTTTTTTGTATTACTATATTTCGAAGTTATGTAAACCCTTTAAATGTGCAACTAATACTTACTGCTGTTATCACATATCAGATGGAAAACTTTATAGATTTGTTTTTCTACTCTAAAATTTCTCACTAGTGATATTTTACTTTTTTTTTTTTTTACTTTTATGTTAATTCTTGAATCTTACAAAAATGGAACTAGAGTTTTGACACATCATATAGAAAAGTCGTACTCGGTGGCCAATTTATATTTTTTTATTTCCAACATAATTTAATGTAACTTTAATGTAAAACCTCAAAGCCCAACATGAATAGAGCTATAAAGTTTTCAAACATGGACTGTGTTTTTTAAGGTGTGTGTTTTTATTTTCTTACCACAATAGATCTCTGTTCTTTACTCATCAAATAGAAGAAAAAACACTGAAAGGAGTATTTTTCCTTTCAATTATTGTTTTTAAGATTTTGATGTTAAACCTATAAATTATCCAGGAAGCATATTTATAATATGCAAGAATATATTGTGATAGTTTGCTAAATTAACTTGGTTACTTTTTGAGATAGCTTCTTCACTGTTCAAATACTGATAAGTGAAACAGCTGGTATTGGGGAACAGCTGTAATTTGAATATGACCGATATAATTAATTTGCTATAATTTTTCCACAGAAAAATTTTGTTAGAATTGATAAGCGGGAAAGAAATATCAATAGCTTGTATTTAATATACTGTATATATATATATATATATATATATATATATATATATATATATATATATATATATATATATATATATATATATATATATATATATATATATATATATATATATATATATATATATATATATATATATATATATATATATATATATATATATATATATATATATATATATATAAAGTTTAACATATATTTCAGTTATTGCTGCAAGCTCTGTCGCCAACATTGTCAAGAGCTCTTTGGGCCCAGTTGGCTTGGATAAAATGATAGTTGATGATGTTGGAGTGAGTATAATTTTTAGTATTATTAACATCATTATTATTATTATTGTGTTTGTTATTATTAATAAATGTGTCCTTTCCTGCTAAGTTTTATTTATTTATTTATTTTATTTATTTATTTTTTTTTTAGAAATCTCAGCAAGTATCTCGGTGTTTTCATCATCACTTGAACAGTTGTTTCAATGTTAAGAATATTACGTTCCAAAGGATATGTTTTGAATGTAGTTTTCTGCTTCATAGTTTTATCATAGAGTTATATACAGAAGATCCCATACTTTACGAACAACCTAGTTACAAACATTCACAGATACGAACAAAAACCTACCTATTATCTACCCATGTATTAATGTATGTATTACTGTATTATTTCATTATTATTGCTGTATTAGGATTCATTAATACTCCGTTTTTTATGTTTTATGTAGTAATTAAGTGTCTTTAGCTTAAGTATTGTACAGTAGTGCATATGTATATTGCAGTACTTGTTGTTACCTAAACAACTTACAAACAATTCTACCTTGACCTGACTTCTGAAACCTAACTCGTTTGTAAGTTGGGGAGTGTCTGTATATCCTTAGCTATCATGAATTTATTTTATGTCGTAATATCCTTTATTACGCAAATATGTTTGTCATAATTTATTTTATACAGTTATGGAAATTTCTTACATTTACCAAGAGTATATCTAAGGTCATATTATTTGGTATTATAGAAATTTAATAATTTCTTTCTCCCAGGATGTAACCGTGACAAATGATGGTGCCACTATTTTAAAACTCTTGGAAGTGGAGCATCCAGCTGCTCGCGTTTTAGTTGAACTGGCGCAATTGCAGGATGAAGAAGTAAGTTCTAAACTGTACTACTCGTACATGTTATTTTCTTCTGCTTATTGATTTGTGGTTGCTCTGGCAGCTTCAATTTTGTATGCTGTCAATGTTAAATATAGCTACAGTAATTATTTTAGGACATGCTTATTTCTTTCTCATTAAGGTATTATGTACAGTATATAGGTTCTCATATATAGATGTAATTATATATGCCATGTAGTACGAGAAACTAGGTCAAGGAGTGTGTTTATGAAGTTCTTTCTTGTATGTGTTAGGGTTGTTATATTTTTTAGTAAAGTATAAAACCTTACCACATAAGCAGGGAGTCTTTACCATTTTCTATTTGTTATCAGAGTATAAACAGTGACCCTTGTATACAAATATTACTCATAAAAGCAAGTATGTCAGTCTGAGTTGTTTTGTATTAACTGGTAATTTTAACATGTCAGGTTGGTGATGGAACAACCAGTGTCGTCATTATTGCAGCAGAGCTTTTGAAATCGGCTGATGATCTTGTCAAACAAAAGATTCACCCTACTTCAATCATTGCTGGATACAAGCTAGCTTGCAAGTATGTTCATATAAATATTATGCTCATCTGTTTTATGTCACTGTTAGCATTTATCAGTAATTTAATGTCGTGATTAGTTTGTATTGGTAATCTTCTTCAGTCGTTTGCTTACACGTTGCCTTTTCTTGCCAGGGTCTGCAGCATAGACGCATCCAAAGCAAGAAAAAATAAGAAAAGCGTAGAAAAATAATATTCATCATTCTCTCCCTAGTCATACTCATTCACTAAGTCATTTTATTAAAAATTAACTGGCAAATTCATAAGAGAGCAGTATTCCGAACTGGGCTTCAGGTTTACTAGGGTTCCTTCATGAAATCTTTATGTTGTTCATGAATTTGTGTTATGATGGATTTTATGTCATTTCAACGTCGGAAGCCCTCATTATATCCTGTTTTACACTTGTCTTTTCCAAGTGCTTTGTGATGCTTAGTGACCTTGTCAGTGTTAATTTTATATCACCTTAATGAGAGGTGTACTTATTTCCAGGGAAGCTTGCCGATATATACAGAACAACTTGACCATTAACACTGATGAACTGGGCAGAGACTGTATTGTAGCTGCTGCTAAAACCTCCATGTCGTCAAAGGTAAGTAAAGTTTGTTCCTGTTCTCCCCATATTACTTCATTTACATATATTGTTGAATTGAAGCACTGTACTATTGTTATTCCTATATTAGAACTTATCTCCTCGATTTGTTTGGTCATTATGTGCACAAATTCGTTTATTATGTAGTCATCTTCCTTTTTTTTCAATATTTGATAACTAAAAATGTAAAAAAAATTGCTTTCTGGTCTAAATTTATTTCTTTTTTGCCATAACTGAGTGCTTGTGAGGTCAGTGATAATATTCAACTATTGCTGTATCTACAGATATAGTGTAACATATTTTGTCCTTGATAGTAGGAGATGAAACTCCTTGGTATTCCCTTCATATTGTGGTTGACAAGCCAAAACACATCCCAAGTGATATGAAGGAATATTAAATTCCACAATTGTATTGCCTATGTTTTTCAGGAATCAGCTATAAGAAATAGGGATGGGTACCCCAATAGTATTGTGGTTAGAATACCCAGCTAGAGAAATGTCAGGCCCACAATCGAGCCCACTGCGAGGCATTCTGAAGGGGATCCAGCCTTGATTCCCCAGCTTAAATCTGGGTCTGACCCCCTAATTGGGGTTAATAGTGGCCCATAAAATGAAAATGAATTATGAGGAATAGGGATGATGAGGCTGGTAATTCTTCCCCCTTGGATTTACTCCTCATTCTACAAAACCTGTGGCAGAGAAAATATGATGACTAGGATATACTGAAAGCATGCCTACTTAGTTAATTTGTTATTATTGTGGTCATCCTGTGTGCTTAGCAGGGTATGGTGTCTTGTTAGAATTGAATAGCTTTGTATAAAATAATGATAAATTAATATAAGCAATTTTATTTCCTCCAAGGTTATTTCCATCGATAGTGACTTCTTTGCAAATATGGTTGTTGATGCTGCCATGGCTGTCAAAACTTCAGATGGTAAAGGGGGCTTCAAGTACCCAGTCAAGGCTGTCAACATTTTGAAAGCCCATGGCAAATCAGCGAGGGAATCTGTCATTGTCAATGGTTATGCTCTCAACTGTACTATGGCGTCTCATGGTATGATATATATTTTTTTTTTTTCTGTGAAATGATTAATATATTGTGTTAGCTTTGCAATACAGTTTTGAAGCTTTTTTTAATTTTACTTTGATATAGTCATGTTTACCATACATGGTCATCAAGGAGATACACTATGTATAAACAATAATGATGTTTCTTATTTCAGCAATGCCCAAAAAGATCACCAATGCCAAGATTGCTTGTTTGGACTTCTCTTTGAACAAGGAAAAGATGAAACTTGGTATCCATGTGCTAGTCAATGATCCTGCCAAATTGGAATCCATCAGGCAACGTGAATCTGACATTACAAAAGTGAGCTTTAATGCATTAAATTTTTTGTTGACAACCAGTTATCCTTTTTTGTTTTGTATTGTCATATTGCTTATGTGCACCTGTAATATCAAGAACAATCTTAAAGTTTTGGGCAGGGTATTTACAAAGCATTAGTTTTTGACATGATAATGTATGTTGTTCCCTTGGGGAAAATGGGGTTTACCTGTACATTAACAAGTAAATTTCTTATGTATTTTGGGGTCTGATAAAGCTTTCACGCTCAATCTGTATTGTCTTTATCTTTGTGGGTAATTCTAAAGGATTTTTCTGCTGATGGAGGAGCTTCATATGCACATTCATATTCTTTGCATATCAGGAAGCAACTCCTAGGGCTAAGGGAGCTGGCAAATTATCCCATCATAAAATATTTTCTTTTTGCTAATAATCATCTTGCATAGGTGAGGATGGGCTTCATATTTTAAAGGCCGTACCTCCTCAATTACTTTGTTACAGTTATGTCCACTTTCAATGAGAGTTGGTGACTCATTTGAAGTATTCAACTTATGCAAAAAAAAAATTTAAGTTTTCTCTTTCTGAAATTATAATTAGGGTCTTCTTATCTGATAAAACAATTGTTTATCAGGATATTTGTTGATACCAATGAATATTCATCTCCTGATGCTTTCAATTTTTCAGGAACGTATTGAAAAAATTCTTAAAACCGGATGCAATGTGGTTTTAACGACAGGTGGTGTAGATGACCTTTGTCTCAAATATTTTGTAGAAGCTGGTGCTGTTGCTGTTAGGCGGTGCAAGAAATCTGATCTGAAGGTATAGTTCTGTCTGTCATTGTTAGTGAGTTTATTCATACATTTTTTACTAGGATCGTGATTCAACTTTTATTTCCAGATTACATTCGCCAGTGGAGTATTAACCTTAAGAAAATCTGATCAGAACATTTCAACGATGGTTTTTTATATTTCCTTATCTCAAACTGACTGATAAGAATAGGGGTGGAGATAGAGAGAGTTATTTTTTTATGTCATTGGAGGTGTGAAGAGGTGGAATATCTTAGATCCCTGCAACTGCAGTTCTCCTGCTACAGTTGTGGTGGCTTCAGTAGATATATTTTGATTGATCTCAAATGCCCATTTCATTTCAGAGAATCGCAAAAGCCACAGGTGCAACTTTACTTTCTACTCTTTGCAACTTAGAGGGTGAGGAGAGTTTTGAAGCCAGCTACCTTGGTGAAGCTGCCGAAGTTTCACAGGAACGCATCTGCGACAATGAACTCATCTTAATTAAGACGTGAGAATAACTTTTGTATTTATTTAACATCACACCATATCCATCTTCAGCCAACAGGTTGGTTACGCTTGAACAAAAATTAGGAGGCACCCGAGGTTCATCATACCCTGTGCATTCTCATCACCTATCAATTGTTTGGTTAGACAAGACTATTTCAGGTAGGATGTAATTACCTGAACTTCACTACCCAATTCATTTTAATCTAGAAGTTTGTACATAGTTTTCTATACCTGATGGTGGGAAGGCATTCAGCTCTCACATTCCCTTGGTGTTGTCAAAGGTGATTAATAGAGGGAAGCCTTGTTATTTAGGAGAGTAGGTATGTAGAAACCACTAAGAGGACAGGGGAGCAGTGTATTGGGTATACTTTCCTCCATTTAACTATCCATAGAAGATGGTATGATGAAAATTTCATATCGTTGTTTACAATTTGGGCCACTGGTAACTACAGTGTGATACAATGTTGAGTAGAAAAAATAAATGTTTCCTTCAATAATTTATAAACCTGATAACTTAGCATATGAAAAGTATAATTGAAAGCTCTTGAAAGTCAGTAATTTGTTTTGCTGAACTGTGAAAGTAATAGGTAAAATATTAAGCATTCTTCTGAGTACTTCTCAAAAAAATGGTTGAAATGAAGTTGGGATTTTTTTTTATATAAATATCCATGCTCATGCTATTTATTGAGCAAGCCCTATGAATGAATATACTCTTCCATTGCAGTCCTAGTGCGCGCACCGCTAGCTCTCTTATCTTGCGTGGTCCAAATGACTATTATTGTGACGAAATGGAGAGATCGGTACACGACGCTCTGTGTGTTGTCAAGAGGGTGTTGGAAAGTACTTCAATTGTGTGTGGTGGTGGTGCAGTGGAGGCTGCCTTGTCTGTTTATCTTGAGAGCTTTGCTACTAGTTTGGTATGTGAAGTATATAATAGTTACGTATTACCAGTAAATTTCTTACTTAGCTTAAACAAGTGTATTGCAATATTTTTCTATTAATGATATATTGAATGAGGTGCTAACATTGTCAAAACACACCCACTGTTTTTCAAGGAACGAACTTGATACTTAAATTCACTGTATTAAGAAGACATTCAAAAGTTTAGTGGTCAAACTTATAGTAAAACAATTTAAGCTACTGTTGATCATAAATAAGTAATGTATAACATTTTCCCTTCTGTTATTTCTTTGTGCCTAAACTGCTAGCGTCTACGGGGGATGGAATAAAGTGTAAAAAGAAAAATAGTGACGATGCCACTGACACATTCAACATATCTAAAAGAGCCCCTGTTATATAGCAAAGCTGATCATTGAGGAAATGTGGTGTATTAATTATTTGAAAATATTTTTCACTGACAGAGTTCCCGAGAACAATTAGCTATTGGTGCTTTTGCCCAGTCTCTTCTTGTTATTCCCAACACTTTAACTGTGAACGCTGCCAAAGATGCAACAGATCTTGTACCTAAGCTCCGAGCTTACCATCACTCCTCACAGGTCAAAACAGAGCACTCTCAGCTCAAATATTATGGCTTGGATCTTGTGGAAGGTGAGTATACTTTTCCTTGTTCAAAGTAAATTCTACAACATACTTTTTTATTTTTTCCAGCATTATGGGAAGGGTTAAGATAGGTCAGGGAAGTTGAAGCACTAATGCATCAGTTGTGGCCATCCCACTGGCTTCAGTGTTACATGGTTCAAATGATAAAAAATTATTGCTTAGTTGCAGAGTTACAGGATCGGCATATCCATGCCTATTTTTCTAACCAAGCTCTTGTTGCACATGATTCCAATGAGTAAGCTGCCAATTTCAAAGGCAGATACAATCACTGTGTTTTCTTCATCTTCAGTGTGATTACTCTAGTCACTTTTTTGTCTTAGAAGATGAGTGTACATTCATTTTCGTCATGGTTATCCAACAGTGATAACATATCAAGATGTATGTGTGCACAGTCACTATTATTTTCATAATGTGTGTATTTACAAATTAATTAGATTTTTGTAATATATAGTTATTTCAAAAAAGTTTATTATTCACTTCATTTTAATATTTGATTTTTTATATGATGCCATAACTTGCTGAAGTCAGTCCGGTAGTCACAGCTGATTAATGATGGGTGGCAGCAGGTTTTCATATCATCCTGAAGATACCTTACCCTTCCAACAACATATGTGGCAAGGAAATTAAGTCAGGGATGAAGGAATTGCCATCCCTTCATTTCCTTCGATCTCAGTTGCATTGGAAAGATGTCATTTATACTTTCTTTAGTCAAACTGTATTGCTGAATATAGTTACAGTGGCTTTTTATAAGTGATATAAATTCTTATTATTTGTAATATCTCTTAAAGGTCAAGTTAGAGACAACAAGAAAGCAGGCGTCTTTGAACCTGCCATGAGCAAGATGAAGCAACTGAAATTTGCCACAGAAGCTGCCATCACCATTCTTCGTATTGACGACATGATCAAACTGGAACAAGAAGGCGGTAAAGAAAGTGCCTATCAGCAGGCCCTCCAGGCTGGGGAATTGGATTAAATTTCACTGTGCCTACCAATTCATTTTCAAGTGTCCCTCTCGTGTAAGTAGAGCGAGGGGATGCACCTGGGCTAAGGGGTTAACTCTTACGCTCATTATTCTCTAGCACAAGAACCAAATACTTATGACTTGGTGTCCATATTAATTGTTTTTTTTTTGTATTTTGCTCTTGATCTCGTTCCAATTGCCTACAGTTCTAGGAGTGACAGATCCTGTTGTATTGGAAGCCAGTAATGCACCATATCAGCAGCATTTATAGATATTTGGCAGAACAAAATATTAGGAATTGTAACAATACTTTTGACTACTTACTATTTCTTACATTTGGAAAAGGCATATAGATATTGATAATGTATTTAATGTCTCCAAACTCATAATTAATACCTATTTAACCTCAGATTTGCTAACTTTCTAATTGAATATTATTTGCAAAACGGAAGATATGCATTCCCAGAATGTTGAAATTATCTTTGTAAGGTAGTTTGGTTGTGATAGACGCCAAAAACTAATTTGTGTTGATGTCCACCAACAATGTAAACAGATGCATTTTTATATAATAAAGTTCCACAGATCACCCTGTTTTTCGCTATATGTATAAAGCAGAAAAAACTGAAATATGCAGGTGTTTCTGTAGTGTGTCTTGTAATGTTCTTAACTATATACTTTCTTTTAACACCTGCTGCTTCAGCTACCAATATGATGAATTGGCAAAATCTGTGTTAGAGCTCATGAAACTTTTCCATGAAAAGAGTTAGAGGGAAATTTTTTGTATAGGTGGATTTAAAAAAAAAAAAAAAGATAACTGCACTGCCATTCCCTATGTCACTCTCTGCAGACAGTAAAGGGTAGAGTTTACTTCCCCCAGTACAAGGGATAGCCCATTAGTTCCACATATTGGAAAATATCGATTCACTTCAATGAAATTAATTTTTCTACAGGAGAAGAGATATAAGGGTGTAAGATATTTGCTACTTCCACCGTGGCCTCAAAGATATTTGTTGTTGTTTCTTCCTTTGGTTGTGTTCACTGTGCTGACTTCGGGAGGGTATTACAATATGTATGAAAAAGTTATATACAAAAGAGGCTTCTAGATTCTTTATTATTGGTCCATATTAAATTGTGTAAATGCCTAATAATGGTAATAAATATGGTCTTTTGTGCAACAACTTGTCTTGCCCTAGAAATCTTGTTCCGCAGTTACATAACAGCAAGTCGGCCCAGTTTTATGTACACTATTCATCCCAATCTTATTTGCTTTTTTGGATTGTAAAATAAAGTATTTAATTGATTTTGACTGCTTGATTGGCTGTGGTATGTTTTGGTTCAGAGTTGATATCACTGGGTTTTGACTTAACAGTCAGACTATTGACATGATTTGTATTCAGTTTCTCAGTGAATGTACTTTTCCTCTCCATTTGTGAACTTCTTTTTGTAGTTTATCAACATCAGCATTTAGCTTCAAGTATTCTTCAACAGTAACATCCTGTGGGTATAAATTATTATTAATCAGATAGGCTGTGGCAAAGGAAAATCAAATTAATCGCCTTAGTACTTTCAAGTGCACCTAGTTCTCAGAATAACGCCTAGATAGGTTCTCAGAAGAGTCGGGTAAATGGAAAATCGCGTGAAAAAACGAGTTATTTTCCATAGGAAACAATGATAAAGGGTATAGATACGTTCCAAACCTTACATAGACACACCATGCCAAAGATATAAGTAAAAAACATATTACTACATAGCAAAGCAGAAAGCCCTGTATCTATTTTTAAGAGTATACAAAAGATATTCATATTCACTTTACAGCTAAAAATTAACATACATTACTATACTTTATTATGCTGTGGGCAACAGTTATACAGTACACCGGGACATGCATGGTGGCAGTGAGCGAGTAACTTATGTGGTAGAAGAGGATGATGATGCAGGAGAACGAACCTCTATCTGCAAATGTATACAAAGATAAAATAAGAATTATAAATAACCAAAGCAAGACTAAAAAACGAGAAAAAAAAATTAATTATGCAATGCCTAAATCTACCATATGACAGATTAAAAAAACTTAATCTACATTCTCTAGAGAGGCACAGAGTTAGGGGGGATATGATTGAGGTGTATAAATGGTTTAAAGGGATTAACAAGGGTGATATTAATAAAGTTTTGAAAATTCATGATCAAACCAGAACTCGTAATGGCCAATGAATTTAATCTTGATAAATTTAGGTTCAGAAGGGAGATTGGGCTTGGTAATACCGTAGAGTATTCCTAGTAGGAGGATAAATGCCAATACCTTAGACACCTTCAAATGTAGATTAGATAGACATATGACAGAGGTAGGGTGGGTGTATATATAATGTATAATGATGATCTTTTCTTATCGTAATCCTCTTTGTACTGGTGGAAGAAGCCTCTGCGGGCACTTATTTACTATATTTTTTTTATTTTTTTAATATAGTAAATAAGCCCCCACGGAGGCTTTTTCCACCAGTACAAAGAAGATTACGATAAGAAAAGATCATCATCATTATACATTAAATATACACACACCCTATTGGGTAGAATAGAATGTTGGAGAGAGAGAGACATCTTTAGTTAACTCTTGTTCATTCAACCAAAACTACATTATTTATTGTAAAAATAATGGTTTAATTACAAATTCGTAATAATAATAATAATCTCCACAATCATCATCAAAGAAATATTATTGTTAAAAATAATAATAAGATCTAAGGAGAATTTTTGGAATAGACATCATGAGAGTAATGCAGAGGTATATTAAAACCCAGCAGAGAGCTGGAGACGCATTACACATCTTTCATAATCCCATCACATCTGACAGGTCATTACACTCTCCATCTGTTTCTCTTTACAGCCTGATAAAGGTTGTTTTATTTTATCATTTTTTGGTCCATCCTGGTGTCACAATAAGCTTAATTTTTTTTTTTTTTTTCCACGAAATCCGAGTTTTTTACTATTATTTTTGGGGGGCGTTATTGCAATTTCATGGATAAAAAAATCGCCCATAAAAGGAACAAGGTGTACAGTAAAGTGGTACTTCCAGTTACGAACTTAATCCGTTCCTAAACCATGTTCGTGACTCGAAACAATTTTTCCCTTTGACATTAATGTAACCCTAATTAATCTGTTCCCCAGCACCAGAAATTATTTTGGGTATAAGCATGTATGAATACACCTGTAATAGGAAAGATACATTAATAATAGAAAGAAATGCTACTCTACTAAAGTAAAACATGGCACAGTGCTGTATTTACCTTTGTGGTTGATTGTTGCTGGCACACCGTGGATGGTGGTAGAGAAGGAGGACTACTTTGAAGGAGAGTCCCTTTCCAAAAAAAAAATGCCAGGCAACTGTTCAGATACCGGCTGTATTTCTAGTGTTTTCTCCATGTTCTCTATTGAAAGGTGGTTATTAGGCTATTGATGCAAGAAAACGATCTAGAGAAATTTGTCTTTGCTGATAAATCTATCTAAAGTGAAACATCACATTGTCATATGAAATGTTCTCTGCTTTTTTGCTCACAGTTTTGTCTGGGTGATGAGTCTCAATAAAAGCCTGCACATCACTCCACTTACTAAAAATTTCTGTAAATTTTTCACTGGAAACCTTTATCCTCTCATCCCCCTCCGCTGACTGCTCCTCTTGGAGAGTCTTCTGCTGTTCAGGTTGCAACTCTCATTGACCTCCAAGCCCAAACTTTTGCCTGTGGCCTCAGTTTGAATAGTTAACTCCTGCTTGAAACCCTCGAAGTCTATCAGCCACACAGTCCGGCCGAAGTTTCCTCCAGGTGAAGTTCTACATGCAGTATGAGACCCAACATGCCTTGTTAATGAGACCAATGCAGTAGAGGATATTAAAGTGGTCTTTCCAGAATTCACGAAGGGTCAAATCCATGTCGGTGGTGACCTGGAAATGCCTGGAAAAAAGACCCTTCGTATAGAGCTTCTTAAAATTGGAAATCACTTGCTGGTCCATGGACTGGAGAAGAGGAGTGGTGTTGGGAGGCACAAATTTGACTTTATGAAGTATTCTATGGCAAGGGCTACTTCCAAACCTAGAGGATGGGCGGGAGCATTGTCCATTACGAAAAGACACTTAAGGGGCAAACCTTTTTCTTCTAGATATTTCTTCACAGCTGGCACAAACACTTCAGTCTTCCATTATGAATAAAATCCGCATTACCCAAGCCTTGCTATTTGACCTTCACATTACCAGAAGTCTAGCCTTCAAAACGATATTGCGCTTGAAAACTTGTGTAATTTCAGAGTGGTAGACTAAAAGAGGCATAATCTTGCAGTACCACACAATAAATGTGTAAGCCAGTCCTTCATTGGTTTGAGGCCTGGCAGTGCCTTTTGGTTTTGGGTTATAAAGTTTCTTTTAGGCTTTTTCTTCCAAAATAGTCTGGTTTCATCACTTAAAAATTGTTACGAAACCTAACCTGCGCTTTCGATAAATTCCGAATGCTAGCATGTAAGCATCCGCTGCTTCTTGGTCCGAGCTAGCTGCCTCTCCATGCCTAACAACACTCTGAATCCCAGATCAACGACGAAATTTTTCAAACCAACCTTTACAAGTTTTAAATTCTTCAATTTTAGCTCCACAAGAACTCGGAGTGTTTGCTACTAAATCATGGTGTACAGAACTTGTAGAGCCTTAGCATATACAGTATTACAGTATAGCCTCACTAACACTATCTTCAGCCAGCTGTTTTTCATTTATCCAAACCATCAATTACTTTTCTACCTCTTCTATCAGCTGTGACCTATTCATTAATATAGTCTGTCCTTTAGCCACATCAGCCAACTTAATGACTTTTTTTTTTCAAAGAGTACAGATGGTCAGTATCACCATGTTATACTGTGTAGTGAGCTAAAAACACGAACACAATTTTCATGTTTAGCAATTATATCTTTCTTGTTTCTAATGATATATGTTAAGGCTTCTTACTGCCATTATCACTAATGCACTTCACTTTCTTAGGAGCCATAACGAGGGCTAGCTTAAAGTAAAAGGTAAAACAATGAAAGAACTACACAGCACTGGCACCAATGTAGAACTGAGAGCAACCGTGCAGTTGCTCGGGTGAACACAATCGTGGTCGTCTGCTTGTGCATGCATGTTCGCGCCTTGAGGGTTGATGCAAATTTTTTTTTTAAATAGTGTTCGTTGGTCGATTTGTTCGTGGGTTAATTTCCACTGTATATATATCTACAACTCATCTTCAAAAGTATTTATTTTATAGACACGAAAGAAGTGATTTAAATACTGTACATACTGAGAGAAGTGAGAGAAAGCTTACTCAACAAAGGAAAATCGTTGTTGGCAACCACAATTCAGGTGGAAGGTTTTGTATTTCCTGCCATGGGCTTGGTAAAGAAAGAGGTTATTGTTGAAATTTACAAGAACGTGTAAGTACAGGTAGGGTAAATTAAGGTACGGTCTTCAGTAGAATCAGAAAACAATAATGAAAATCATACTGATAGTAACAACAGCAATAATAATAGAAAGATTAATAATAATAATACTGATTATTATTGCAATATTAACAACAATAACAGTATTAATAATGTCAACAATACACTGATTAAACAATGGTAACTCGCTGGCTTCGCATTCGTGAGGTCGGCAGATTGAGCCTTGTTCAGGCAAGAGAGAAAGCTGTTTACTGGGGAGGTTACTGCTGTGGCTTGACACAGGAGTAGGGGATTGGGGCTTGAACCAGGTAACGGCTGCCAGAACAGATAGAAGGACTAAAATCCAGCAAACTTTAATTATAAGAATACTATAAACAATAGTCATGAAAAAACAATAATAGGAATGATATTAAAAATACTGTTATGATATTAATGGTACAATGACGGTAATGGCAATCTCGAAAATAATAATAATGGTAGAAATAATAAAAGTAGTGAAAAAAAACCAGTATTAATTGTAAATAAGAATATTATTTCCATCATTACTTTTTCAAACTTTAATGAAGCATACTTGATAATATGGGATTAATTGCAAATAAATCATGATTTATGTTAATATTCTAGCGATCAGTTAATAAGTGCAGGTTCCAAGATGTTTCTAGTAATAATAGCCTTACTTTTTACTAAAATAGAAGCATTGTTCCAGTCAATAAGGTGATTGCAATCAGCATAATGCGTGAACAAGGCACTGAACGACCGATATATTCGAACTTTTTTTTTTTTCAGTCGATCATTGCGTTGTTCAAGCATTATACTGATTACAAGCACTATATTATCTGGAACAATGCTTCTGTTTTAGTAATAATGTTATTACCAGAAACATCTTGGAATCTGCAATATGTAACTTAACAGAGCATTGAAATATCAACTTTAAGTCATAGGTTATTTGTAAATGACCCCATATTATCAAGTATGCTTCATTCAAGAGGGGAAAAATAGTTTTGGATAAAATAATATTCTTGTTTATTCACAAGTAATTTTCTTTTATAACTATTTTTGTTATTTGTAATTATTTCTACCATTATTATTATTATTATTATTATTATTATTATTATTATTATTATTATTATTATTATTATTATTATTATTATTATTATCTTTTAGTGATGGTCATTACTGTTATTGTACCATTATTAATATCATTGCATTATTTCCATTATTATTTAATTATTACAATAATACAGTTGGTAATAGTATTTTTATATTATCATTATTACCATTATTGTTTTTCGTTATTGTTTATATAACTCTTATCATTATAGTCGTCCTTAATACTGTATTGTTGTTGTTATTATCATTATTGCTATAGTTGCTACCATTATTATTATTATTATTATTATTATTATTAATATAATTTTTTTTTTACTACTGTTAATGTCATTTTTATTATCCTTTCCTCCTTCTACAAAGTACTGTACCTTACACGCTTTTGTTAATCTCAACATTGATCTCTTTCTTTGCCAAGTCCATGGCGGGAAATACAAAACCTTTCACCTGGACTGCGGTCGTCAACAATGATTTTCCATTGTTGAGTTCCTATCTTTTCTATATCTCCCGTCTCAGAATGTAATTACCTAATTGTGCTTACGGGAAGGTATTCAGCATATATCGCTTCTTTCTTTTCTATAAATTAGATATCTCTTAAGATGAGTAATAGATAAAGATACTCGAGAGTACTAAGCATCTCAAAATTTCTCTCAATTTCCTTACATAACCATAACCATCCACATTTACAATATTCACGTTCTTCTTGTGAAATAGTAGTATATATATATATATATATATATATATATATATATATATATATATATATATATATATATATATATATAAATATATATATGGATGGATATATATATACTATATATATATATATATATATATATATATATATATATATATATATATATATATATATATATATATATATATATATATATATATATATATATATATATATATATATATATATATATATATATATATATATATAGAATGGATATATATATATATATATATATATATATATATATATATATATATATATATATATATATATATATATATATATATATATATATATATATATATATATATATATATGAATGGATATATATATATATATATATATATATATATATATATATATATATATATATATATATATATATATACAGAAGGTCCTCGTATAACGTCATTTTGCCATTATGTCAGAGGCCAATAAATAATTAATAAACTAATTTTTTAGCCTACCTGGCTGCTGCGGTAAATTAATACTACACGCGCTGGACAGTTTGTGAGCACGGCGGACAAATACACAGCTAAGAGCATTGCTATATTCATATTTATCAAGTTAATGGCTATATTTATTTATTTGTTTATATACTTGTTTATAGTGAAGGATTATATTGAATTAAAAAACAAACAAACACATAGCTGTAAATTACGAATTTATTCAGAATACACACGAGTACACAGCTAGCAGCACAGCTGTATTTGTATTTATGAAGTTAATGGCTTATTTAATTATTTGTTTATATATTTGGTTATATTGAATGATTATATTGAATTAAAAAAAAGGCCGTAAATACAATTTATTCAAAATAAGTTTGTTGAGCGTCGTGTAAGATTATGGTGTCACGTGGCATTAGGAGGGGAAGAAGAACCACTGCTCAGTTTATTCCTGCCCGCCATATTGAGCCTAGTATTTCCATCTGCTCTCTCATTGTGCTTGCCGGTTACTGCCATGAGTATGCCTCCCAAGCATGTTAGAAAGAGCTCTGATGGCAGTGCCACTAAGAAAAGCCATCTCCATGTAAAAATTAAAGTAGTAAACTGTGGTGAAAAGGGAAAATCTTCTATGATCATTGGCTTCAGTCTCGGATAAGCCGTACAACCATGGCCAAGATCATCAAAGACAGAGATTGCATCCACGACCAAGTGCAAGTTTTACTCCTATCATGTCTACTCTGATCACTAGGCAGTGCAGTCGCCTTATGATCGAGATGGAGAGATTGCTAGTGCTTTTGCTTGAAGACCAACTTCGACACCATATCCCAATAAGCCTTATGCTTATACAGTAAAGGCTAGAACATTGTTTGAAGCCTTGAAAAGAGGAAATGGAGAAGGCAGTGCAGGTAAGGAATTTGTGGCTAGTAGAGGTTGGTTTAATCATTTTAAGGCTTATGCTAATATCCATAATATAAGAGTGCAAGGTGAAGCTGCTAGTGGTGATGAGGAAGCAGCAAACATGTTTTTTATTGCTTTGGCTGAGATAATAAGGGAGGGGGGAGGGTTACTGTGCTGAGGGGGAATTCAACTTGGATGAGACTGGCTTATTCTGGAAGTGATTACCTAATTGTGATTACCTAATTGTGTTTACGGGAAAGAGCCCAAAGCTCGTAACTTCCCGTCTCCTGATCGGTTCCATTTTATACATAGTGATACTTATCATACCTGTCCTTAAAACTATGGATTGAGATAGCATTAACTACCTCCTCGCTTAGCCAATTCCAATTATCAACTACTCTTACGCTGAAAAAGTATTTCCTTACATCCTGCAAAGAAGTTTTCTTACGAAGCTTCAAACTATGACCTCTAGTTCTAGAGCCAGCCATATCAAAATATCGATCCCTATCCACTCTATCATAACCATGAAGGAATTTAAAGACTGTCACCATATCCCCCCTCACTCTTCTAGCTTCCAGTGATGGTAAGTCTAATTCCCTCAGCCTCTCATCATAACTGAGATTACGTATTTCTGGCACCAGTTTCGTGGCATGTCTTTGAACTTTTTCAAGCTTAGCTATGTGCTTTTTCAAGTGCGGATTCCAAAAGGGGGCTGCATATTCGAGTGATTTGGCCTCACATAGGTTACATAAACATTTCTGAACATTTCCTTGTCCATGTGCCTGAAGGCTACCCTTACATTTGATAAGAATGCATATGCTGCCCTTACTATGCCATTTATATGTATTTCTGGAGACAAATCTGCCAGTATGTTTACTCCTAGATCTCTCTCATTTTCTGTCTCTTGAAGTTGTACTCCAGCCACCGAGTAGTCAAGCTTGGGCCTTCTTGCATTTGTACCCATTCTCATTACCTTACATTTTGAAGTATTGAATTTCATTAGCCACTTTTCTGACCACTCATGCAGATTATTTAGATCCTCCTGAAGTTCTCTACCATTGTTCTCGTTTTTTACTTTCTTCACAATCTTTGCATCATCTGCAAACATATTCATGAATGAATTTACAGACTCTGGTAGGTCATTTACATATACAAGGAACAAAAGTGGCCCTAAAACTGAACCCTGTGGAACTCCACTACTAACTCTTCTCCATTCAGACACAGAGTGTCTTACTCTAACCCTCTGTTCCCTTCCTTCTAAGTAAGTTTTTATCCATTCCAAAACATTTCCACCTATTCTAGCCATTGATTGCAGCTTCCTAATAAGTCTCCCATGTGGAACAGTGTCAAACGCTTTCTGGAAGTCTAGGAATATGCAATCTGCCCAGCCCTCTCTTTCCTATAAGATTTGGCTTACCTCATCATAAAATTCTAATAAGTTTGTTACTGTTGATCTACCTTCTCTGAAGCCATGTTGCCTCACTGACAAAAAGTTGAAGGATTCCAAGTGAAGAGAGATATGTTTCCTTAGTAGTTTCTCCATAAATTTGCAAACTATGCTGGTCAAGGAAACTGGTCTATAGTTCAGAGCCGTATCCCTCCTTCCCTTTTTGAAGATAGGTATCACATTTGCTTGTTTCCAGCATCTTGGAATCTCCCCCGACTCCAGTGACTCCTTAAATATGATACTTAGTGCCACTGATATTGTGTTTGCGCATTTTTTAAGCACATGAGGGGAT
>JAXCGZ010017298.1:0-10000 GCA_037179515.1 Halocaridina rubra | reverse complement strand
CAGAAAAAATATTTTCAGAGAAGGAATGATTGACAGCTCCATCTTCTCTTCCTATTAGTTGCAGAGAATGCTAAGATAGAATTTTCTCCCTAATCGCCATGGATAACCTTTTGGTCCCATCCTATGGGTTTCACAGACAGTATATACACAGACTATCAAGTTCCTTATTTACCTAATTTCATTCTCAGCTGACCAACATTCCTAC
This sequence comes from Halocaridina rubra, assembly GCA_037179515.1. Lineage (NCBI taxonomy): Eukaryota > Metazoa > Arthropoda > Malacostraca > Decapoda > Atyidae > Halocaridina > Halocaridina rubra. The sequence continues at coordinate 9,795 of JAXCGZ010017298.1, read as the reverse complement.
TGTTGTCCTCAAGGCGTGTTTTTACTTCTTCGTGCTCAAGTTGTTTTTTCAAGTAAGTGACCTGTGAATAAATAATCTGTAGTCATAGGTCATATCTTTAGTAATAAAGAAATAATTTAAGGCCAGAAAAAAAAATATTTCTGTAAACATCTTTATTCCCAATAACATAAGTGAATAAATGAGTTTATGAACTAAATCTTGTACCCTGATTACACTTACTGCTTGTATAGAAATGCAATAATAGGTACACACCTATTTACTTTGTTGATATAATTGTCTTTGCATATAAGAATATTAGTGGCGGAGACAAAGTAGCATGTTATGAGATGTTGATATGCTGCTACCATGGCTATTCATCACCATTTTATAAAATCCCTTTAGCCTAAGATAAGACCAAATTTCCTGGAATGAGTGATTTTACTCTCTTCAGTGTTAAAGACGTGAAGTTACTTTTTCACTTCGACTTTCTAGTTTGAACCTGGTGCTATATTTTCTTTTTATTATTCCGAATGATTCATTTATCAAAATATTAACCTTTTGGTTAATTTTCATAAATCACCTCTACAAATTTGCAGTACATAAATATACCTGGGATTCTGCTGCCGCCTCTAGGTCAAAATCTAGGATGCCATTTTTGCCATCTAAGTTTGGTTTCAATTTGGCTAATTCACTCTTCAGAACCGTTACTTGCACCCACACTTGAGACACTTGCTTCAGGCCTTTTCGCATGTGTTCTTCCATGAATCTGTAACAATGGAAGGTACTTCATGATATCTAAATCCATTCACCTAATTTGTTATAGCCATAAAGAGTTCTACAGAGCATCTACATCCCCTTCCCTGATTTGTTGTAATACTAGAAAGTGTTGGATGACCTCTAGATTCCTTTCCAAATTTGCTGTAACAGAAGAAAAAGTAGCGTGACATCTAGAGTACATTGCCTAATTTGTTGTAACAAATTCTGCAAAACATCTATATCCAATTGCTTAATTAATTGTAATAGTGGAATGTACTGTATGTCATAATATCTTATTTTCCTAAATTGTAGTGTGACATCTGGATCCTATTTCTTCATTTGTTTTAGCATACAAAAGTATACTGTGGCATCTAAGTCCCATCACCTGATTTGTTGTCATGGAAAAAAAATGGGGCTTCATGATATCTATATCCGATTTTCAAGTAAGCTGTAACAGAAGAGTGCTGGACAACATCCAGACTCTAATTCCTAAGTTGCTGACATGTGACATTTTGCAAACTATGATGGTCAAAGAAACTCCCCATGTATTTTGGCCCATCCTGCTCTTTGGTGAAAAGTGGCATTGTCACTCGCTTATCTCAACAATCTGGCAGGGACAGTGATGTCGTCTTTTATTTCTGTGTTACTTTCCCCAACTCATATGCTATGATGGCTAACAAGAGTATCAAGAGCTTAGGCACAAAATTAAGCATACAATTACTGAATTATTGTTTCAATATATGGGATGAGATTTTCCTATTGGTATGGACCCCTTCAGATACTATTCAATTTCTATATTTAGCCAATGCATGGATGAATAGCATAAAATAATCTTCCTCGTTAACTCTGCAACAAAAAAACTGAGTAGCAACAGTTCATGAACAACAGTTAGACATTGAAATATAACCTCCATTGTACATTCAGTCTTCCTAATATGGGTGCCAATGACAGTGATTTCCAGGTACAAGGAATTCACACATATATACCAAATATTCACTGGAACATAGTTCTGATACAATATATTTTTTTTAATTGGGGAGCAATTACAAGGAGTACAAGTCAAGAAATATTTAGACACATGCACCATTATTGTTGGAAAGTATTTCTGGGACAAGATCCGATTTGTGCACCATTTACATTGAAAATACAACAAAACATATCATGTACTCACCCCTGTAATTGATGAAATGTCATTCTTACACTGTATGCATCTAACGTTCCACAGTCATATCCAGTGGCAAGCTTTATAAGTTCTTGTTGAGCTTTCATTATAGATGCTCTTCGAGTCTCTGCTTCTAAGGAAGATACCTATAAAAGTATTTGAAATCCAATTATAAAGACTGTGTTTTAACACAGAATATGATAGCATTCAATATCATATTTACATAACTGTTTATAACTCTTGCATGAATAGCAATGTTGATACAAGAGAGCAATATATATATATATATATATATATATATATATATATATATATATATATATATATATATATATATATATATATATATATATATTTATATATATATATATATATATATATATATATATATATATATATATATATATATATATATATATATATATATATATATATATATATATATATATATATATATATATATATATATATAGGGGTTCCCTGAATAACGTCATTCAGAGTTATGTCGTTTCACTATTATGTCGGGCCAATAAATAATAAATAGATAAATTTTTTTACCTACCTGGCTTGTGCAGTAAATTCAAACTGCATAAGCTGAACAGATTGTGAGCACAGCTGTAGTCATATATATCAAGTTAAAGACTTTATTTATTTATTTGTTTATATATTTGCTTATATTGAAGAACTATATTGAATATAAAAAAAATACCAAACACATAGCCGTAAATACGACTTTATGCAAAATAGTTTGTTGAGCATTTTATGAGAATACTTTGTCATGCAGCACTAAAAGAGGAAGAAGAACCACTGCTCAAATTACTCTCGCCGGCCATATTGTGCCTTGTGTTCATTTGCTCTCTCGTTTGTTTTGTCCGTGTTTACTGGTTCCTGACATTACTATGTCTCTTAAACATGTGTTGATAGTTCTGATGGCAGAGCTACGAAGTAAAGAATAGCCATCCCCATTGAAATTTAAAATGAAACAGTAAACCACGCTGAAAAAGGAGAAATTACTATGAACATTAGCCGCAATATCAGATTAGCCCGTAGAACTGTAGTGACAATCAATCACCTGGAAATCAAACACAAAGTTTTGGATAACCCTTCAAATATTTGAGGACTAGTTCAGCAAACATTTTGTGCCTGAAGTGGAGAGGTACTGTGCCTCCAAGGGTCTGCCCTTTAAGGTGTTGCTAATCTTGGACAATGCCCCTGGTCACCCACCCTATTGAGATGACTTTCATCCTAATATCAAGGTGGTTTACCTTCCATCTAATATCACTGCATTGTTACAGCCAATGGATTAAGGGGACAGTATCTCTTTCAAGGCCTACTACTTTCAAAGGACAATTGCTATGGCTCTCAGGGCAACTGAAAAGGACAAGAACTTGTCTCTCAAGGACATCTGGAAGTCATACAATATTCTACAGACTGTGAAGAATATTGCTGATGCTTGGGAGGAAGTGAAGCAAACATACTTGAATGGGGTATGGAATTAAGCATGTCCCTATTTTGTGAATGATTTCTTAGGCCTTGAGAAGACAGTTGAGGCTGTCACCAAGAGCGAAATTGCCCTGAGTAAGGAGCTCAAGTTAGAGAAGGAGGCTAATGATGTAAAAGAGCTTCTGGAATATCATGGCAAAGATTTATCTGACGAGGACCTCATTCAACTGGAAAAGCAAATGGTTGAAGAGGATGAATAACTACAAACCCCAGAGCCCAAAGATTCAAAACCAAGAAACTGGAAAAAATGTTTGTCCTAGTAGAGGAAGTGTCGGCAAAGCTCGAGGCTCAGAACCCCAATATTGCCAGGTACACTAAGACTGAGAGAGGAATGAATGATGTCCTGCGATGTTACAAGGAAATATATAAGAAAAAGAGGAGGGTATCCTTACAGTTTCGCCTCGACCAATTTTTCGAGAAGGTACAGCCCCCACCAACAGATCCTGTACCCTCTACCTCACATGCCTCTATCTCTATTCCATCATTTGCTGTACGTTCTTTTGCCTCTCCAGACTCACCTGCCCCAGTCTCCACAGTACCTGCCTCTCCAGTCTCCACCTCCCAATAAGCCTGTCTTTCCTTCCCGTGCAACGCCTTTTCCAGTGCATAAGCCGACCACACGAGCAAAGGTAAGCAATATTATACTGTATACTGTGCTATACTGTAATGTAGTGTAATTTTACTCTTTTTATGTTTGAGATTACGCAAGTAAAGGTAACCAATACTGTAAAGCTTAGTTTTACGATTTTCATGTCTTAGATTAAGAACTTAAATTAAATTTCTATATTTTAGAGTATTAATTTTTAACATTATTGGACCTAGGTTCAAATTCAGGTGTATTTCGACTTACAACAAAAATCTGACTTAAGTCACCTGTCGGGAACGGAACCGTGACGTTAAATGGGGACCCCCTGTATATATATATATATATATATATATATATATATATATATATATATATAATATATATATATATATATATATATATATATATATATATATATATATATATATATATATATGTATATATATATATGTATATATATATATGTATATATATATATATATATATATATATATATATATATATATATATATATATATATATATATATATATATATATATATATATATATATATATATATATATATATATACACATACACACACACTCAAACCTCAATTCAACAGACTTTGAATTCAACTGATAAAATCTGGAGTAGCAGATTTAGTTATTTCAGTTGTAATAATAATGCAAATAATATTAATAAAAATAAAATAATAATATGTGAGAGAGAAAGGGAAATCAAAAGTGCTTTAAGCTACTATATGCTTATATTTCACATCAGTAACGACAACTATAATAATGATAATAATAATAATAATAATAATAATAATAATAATAATAATAATAATAATAATAATAATAATAATAATAATAATAATAATAATAATAATAATAATAATAGTAATAATAATAATAATAAACCCTTATTCATACATCAGGTTTCAGTAAAGAACATAGTAATTAAAACCAATTAATGGGTAAACTTAACTATAACTAAATCTCTCTCTCTCTCTCTCTCTCTCTCTCTCTCTCTCTCGGTTGGTTACAAAGAAACAGTAAAAAAGAAATTGAAGGATGTTGCATTTTAAAGGGCTATCCACTGATCAAACAAGCACTTGATAAAGAGAAGTCAATGATAATCTTAGGCATAAGTGGATCTTAGGAGTCAGCATGGCCAGGGAGACTTAAATATAATAAAGCTAGAGTTTTAGCCCTGATAAGGATGCTTTGAGTAGTATGTGGTTCAGAAACCATTGTAAGCATTCACCGAATTGGTAAATATGCTAGGGAAGTAAAGAAAAATGACAAAAGTAACCTTTGAGAGATGGGGCACATGAAGAGAAGGATTAATGAGAGCAAAAAAAACTAAAAGACTTTCAAGAATTTAGAACAATATTCATTAGATCATATAGAAAACTGTCGCATAGATATTAATTATATTCTCTACACTTCATGTCAGGGCTAAATCATGCAAGGTGATAATAGATATGCAAAGATACTTAATATTTAATTTGCTTAGAAGCTACAAAGTTCCTCTTGGCCTCAATGCCCCCGTTCCCTTAACGTAATGTTGTCTGTATTGGCGCCCACAATGCTCTTTTTCCCCTCGCTTGTTGGTTTACCTTTTTAATCACCTCGGGTCATTAAAACGTACAAAGAGGTGGCGGGCATAGTTCTTGGTCATGCCTCCACCAATAGGCTTTCAGAGAAGGGGGAACACCCAATACCTTATGGTGTGGGGGCACCTAAAGAATGCCGGTTTCCCCGCCAATTTTGAGCTTGGTCTCAGAGAACAGAGGAAGCCACATGAGACTTCTAGCTTGCACATGGGACACTCATGGGCGTGATTTATGCATCAAAACAAGAAGAAATGGAAAGGATAAAAAAATTGTTGCAAGAAGTTAGAAGGTTAAATGAGGGAAGGAATGAAAGAGAGAAGAAAAATTTGTGTTTCAAAATTCTTCCAGCCACAGGGGGCTGGGGAGATAATGTAAATAATACTAAAAGATCAGGGGATACAGCTTCATTAAGACTGCTGTACAAATATATTGATGGAGATAGCTGGTAAAGCAGTAGAATTAAAGGATAAGATTCAAAAGGGTAAGGCAGATATAGTAGGGGAACAGAGACTAAGACAAATGAGAACATAAATGGTGTCACAGTTTTTCCTCAGGGCTTCAGAATATTAAGGGCTGAAATATCTGAGAGGACTGGTGGAGGTATAGCATTGCTCAGTATTAAAAGGTTTCAAGTTGAAGAAATGCACTTTCTTATAGAAAGTAATTTCAAGGAATTTCTTGTTGCTTTCACAATTACGGGTCAGGGAGCATTGTAATAACTGTTGTATATAACCCATCAAGGAAACAGCATAGGCTGGAGGATTATGAGGAAAGTCATATAGGTGTTATCAAAGATATAAACTTAGTGGTTAATATCGCAAAGAAAGAAAGTGTAGGTTTGTGATTATTGAGTAATTCTTGACCTGCACAGTGGGGAGGACATATTTGGGGTCAAAGGTGCCAATGAGCAATCATTGCTTAATCTAATATTCACAGATAATGTGTGGGATACTGAAAATATTGAGAATGAACCACCAAATGGAAAAAGTAACCACTTTGTGTTGTTGATGGAGTATATCATAGAAGAATTTTTGCCTGAATATAGGGGTACTGAGAAGGACATGAGGGGGAACTATCCTAAAGGAGAAATAGAACAGAATTTATAAGCTCTTTGTAGTTATTGACTGGAGAACCTTTATTAACAACAAATCTGTACAAAACTTGTCCGAAATCGTTTGTGAGATATAGGGGAAGATAGTAGACTGCTGCATACATTCCACCAAAATAGGAGTTATTCATACCAGAAATGGTTCAGTTATGAGCATAATAGAGCTAAGGATTGGAGAGACAAATGCTGGTAAGGGTATATTAGGAGAAAAACATAAATGTCCAGAAACCTCATAAAAGGTTAGAAATGTTTACTTAAATGAAAGAAGATACAGAGAGAGATTATGAAAGAGATATCAGAAAAAAAATCCAGAATTTTTCCATAGCTTTATCAGAGGAAAACTGAAGGTAAAAGAACAAGTTTTAAAATTAAAGAGAGTGGATGGAAGCATCGCTGTGAGGGATGAAGAATTCTTGAAGAATCGAACAGGGAGTTTCAGTCAGCATATGCAGAAGAAAATATCTCACACCCTCAGATTGCAGAGATAACAGATCATAGGGCGGTATTAAAGAACATCATCTTTTCAGCCAAAGAGGTATGCAGGGGGTTGATGGAGCCAGATGTCCATAAAGCTATAGGTCCAGTTGATATATCCCCTTACTTATGTAAGATATGCCCTTGACCAATATTGGTGATGCTACTGCATCATATACGAAAAGTCGCTTGAATCTGGGGAGATTCTAAGATGCTAGAAGCGAGCAAGCATGGTACCTATCTTCAAAAAGGAAGGAGAACTACAGTTATAAACAATAGCCTTATTTAATGATCAGCACAGTTTGCTAAGGTATGGAGAAACTACTAAGAAAACACATTTCTCTGCACTTGGAATCCTTCAACTTTTTGTCAGTGAGACCACACGGCTTCAGAGAAGGCAGATCAACAGTAACAATCTTATTAGAATTTTAACATGAAGTAAGCCGAATCTTACAGGAAAGAGAGGTCTGGGCAGTTTCTATATTCCCAAATTTTCAGAAGGTATTTGATTCAATCCCACCCTGGAGACTTATTAAGAAGTTGCAAGTAATGGCGAAAATAGGTAAAAATGTCTTGGAATAGATCAAAACATACTCAGAAGGAACGGACCAGAGGATTAGAGCAAGAAACTCATTGTCTGAATGGAGAAGGGTTAGTAGTGGGGTTTAACAGCGTTCAGTTTAGGGCTACTTTTGTTCTTTGTATACGTAAATGACCTACTAGAGTCTATAAATTCATTCATGAATATGCTTGCAGATGATGCAAAGATTTTGAAGATAGCAAGAGACGAGATCAATGGTGGAGAACTTCAGGAAGACCTAAAAACTTTGCATGAGTGGTTAGAAACGTGGATAATGAAATTCAATACTTCTAAATGTAAGGTAATGAGTATAGGTGCAAGTGTGAGAGGACCCAGCTTGGTTCCTCAATAGTAGGAGCAAAACTTCATGAGATGGAGAATGAGAGAAAACTAAGAGTAAACATCCAGGTAGTTTTTCTTAGGAAATGCATATAAACGGCATAGTAAGGGCAGCATATGCTTTCTTAGCAAATGTAAGGGTAGCCTTCAGGCAGATGGACGAGGATATGTCCAGAAATATATGTATAATTTATGTGAGGTCAAAGCTTGAATATGTAGCCCCCTTTTGGAATTTGCATATGAAAAAGCGAATAAATAATCTGGAAAGAGATCGTAGACATGCAACGAAGCTGGTGCCAGATATACGCAATAGCAATTATGAGGAGAGGCTGAGGGAATTAGACTTACCATCAATCGAAGCTAAGAAGAATGTGGGGATATGGTGATGGTTATTAAATTCCTTCATGGTTTTGACAGAGTGGATAGGGATCAAGATTTTAATATAGCTGGCTCTAGAACTAGAGGTTATAGTTTGAAGCGTCGTAAGAAAACTTCTTTGGAGGATGTAAGGAAGTACATATTTTTAGTGTAAGAGTAGTTGATGACTGGAATTTGCTAAGCGAGGAAGAAGTTAATGCTAGCTCAATTTATAGGTTTAAGGACAAATATGATTACCTTCATCTGCTACTCGTAATCAGTCTCATATCACTCTTTCTTCTACTCTCAACTCCGATTTGCAGAGGGTATCTGAGTGGAGCACCCAATATTTAGTTAAATTTACTGCCTCCAAGACACACTTTCTGGCTATCTCTTTATCTTCTTTTCCTCCTGATGGTCCTATTGTCTTTGAAACTAACAAGATTTACTGTTTTAATCCTATCAACATATTAGGATTCCATATAGCCTCTAACTTGTCTTGGGGGAATCACATAATTCAAATTTCTAAATCTTCATCCAAAAACTTGGGGGTTCCGTATCGTTTTCGTCATTACTGTAACTCTTTCCAGTTACTTAAAATCTATAAAGGTCTTATTTGTCCCTGCTTAGAATACTGCTCACACATCTGGGGTTCTTCAACTTATACTTATCTCCTTGATAGGGTTGAATCTAAGATAGTCAGACTCATTAATGAACCCTCTTTTCTTCAAATCTGGATTATCTTTCTCTTTGCAGTAAGGTATAATCCTTTTCTCTTTTCTATCACTATTACTTTCATCACTGCTCTGATGAGTTGGCGAGTTGCATCCCTCCCCAATTGCCGAGGCCGTGTAACACTCGCCAAGCGGCCTCATCCTACAGGTACGGTGTGGAGATTTGTAGCCCGCAGATTGGTCAGTTCAGCGACTGCTTCTTCCCATATACCTCCAGACTCTGGAAATCTCTTCCTCCTTTTGTCTTTCCAAATTCTTATAACCTATCTTCCTTCAAAAAGCGGATCTATCGTCATCTTAGGGCCTAATCCTCCATATCTATAGGACCTTAGTACTTTGACTATTTTTTCAGTCCATCATTTTCCTTTGTGTATCATTACCTCATCTCTGCCTTGTCCATAAGCTATTTCTTTTTCCTTCGTCTTAATGTTTTCTCGTGATTATTTTGTTTTTAAATTTATTTAATTTTTTTTTTTGCCTGTTCCGGTGTCAAACTTATAAAAAAAAAAAAAGTATCATTGAGTACAAAATATGGAACCGACCAGGATTTGGGTAGCTACGAGCACAGGGCTTTTTCCAGGAAACACAATTAGGTAATTACCTGTTTTTCTTGTTG
>JAXCGZ010017297.1:75000-85839 GCA_037179515.1 Halocaridina rubra | reverse complement strand
CCCCGGCTGGGACTTGAACCGAGGATGTGGCTTAGTAATTATAAGTCCTAGGTTCAAGTCCTGATCGGGGTAAAAATAATTCGTGTTTTCACAGATGTAATGTGCTTATTTGGTTATTGTTGGTCTCGAATGTGATTAGGCGTAGAATTCAATGCGAAAACGAAATCATGAGTGAGGTTGGGGAAACTGTAATATGAACATAGTAGCATTCAAATAGAATGCGTTCATTCCTACTATAGCAGATATAAGCTATAAGGTCTGTTTCCTTTTACCCTTCTGTGGTGTAGTTGGTATCGCCTTGGCTTAGTAATTATAAGTCCTAGGCTCAAGTCCCGGTCGGGGTAAAAATGATTCATGTTTTCTCATATGTAATGTGCTTATTTGGTTATTGTTGGTCCCGAATGAGATTAAGAGTTGAATTAAATGCGAAAACGAGTGATGTTGGGGAAACAGTAATATGAACCTTGTGACATTCAGATAGAATGCGTTCATTCCTACTATAGCAGATATAAGCTATAAGGTCTGTTTCCTTTTAACCTTCTATGGTGTAGTTGGTAGCACATGGCTTAGTAATTATAAGTCCTAGGTTCAAGCCCCGGTCTGGGTATAAATGATTCATGCTTTCACATATGTCATGTGCTTCTTTGGTTATATATAATGTATGTAAATAGACACACACATACATACATATTTACAAAAAACACATACACTCTAGAACTAGAGGTCATAGTTTGAAGCTTCGTAAGAAAACTTCTTTGCAGAATGTAAGGAAATAGTTTTTCAGTGTAAGAGTAGTTGATAATTGGAATTGGCTAATCGAGGAGATAGTTAATGCTATCTCAATCCATAGTTTTAAGGACAGGTATGATAAGTATCACTAAGTCTAAAATGGAACCGATGAGGAGACGGGAAGATACGAGCTTTGAGCTCTTTCCCGTAAACACAATTAGGTAATCACAATTAGGTAATCACACACATGCACACACACACGTTTAGAGGAATTGCCAGAGGCGAAGCCATCACATCACATTACCTAATTTTTTGAGTAAATTGGGTAGAGCTCTTACAACCATTTACCTGATCCTTTGGTTCCATATATTGCTAAAATCAATATGCTTCCCATTTGTATTAACTTGATAGTTAGTTTGTTATACGAAATAACTGAAAAAATAAATAAATACCAAAAATACACTTATCAACAGCACTGAAATAAGTTGCAAAGTAACACAGCTGACTTATTTTTTCTTTTTGCTTTGTTCTCTTTATTATTATTTTTTGTATAAATTGAGTTAGATTTAAAATCTGATCCTGTGATAACATACCTTGGTTAACAAGTGATTAATATTTTTTATTTCTTCAGAAATGACCAGTTTTAGCAGTTAAAAAGAATATGTAGCAGATACAGGTGGGTGTCTTCTCAGATACAAATTCAAATTTTCCTTCAAGTGGACTTTTGTGTTTCATTTTTTCTTCTCAAATTACCAAAGTTAAATTTTAATTCAGGATGCGTGTTACCAGAAAAAAAGATGAACTGCATAACTAAACAGTACTCATATGAAGATATAGAAATTCTGTGTGAAGCTTAAATAAAAACTATTCTCTTTTTTTTCATTCTCTCTAAATTCTGTGAAAAGGGAAAACATCAAAATGAGGGTGGTAGAGGATCTCTGGGGGATGTAGTAGGAGGAGGATTGGCTGTTAGAAGATTGAAGCAAAATGTCAAGGAATTAGACACAATGGCTATAAACCTTGATGATAAAATTTGGTATATAAAAATAGAGAAATGAAGGAGAATGAAATACTAAGAGAAGTAATAAGATTTTTGGAGAAAGCAAATAAAGCATGAGGGCAAGAGAGAAAAGAGCTAGAAAAACGAATAAAGAACCTGGAAGGGAAAAGAATGAATTAGAAACCAGAATGTCTAAACAAGAAGATAACAAGAAACAGCTGAATGACAACCTGAATGAATTAAATGTTAGTTCATTGCTCTCTTCTGAGAGAGACGAGATTGCAGCTTGGAATGTTCAGGTTAAGTAAAACATCGAACAGTTTAGAAAAGAGTTTCAGGAGCTGTATACGAAACATGATGCCATGAAAACTTCCTTTGCTGATGCGCTAAAAGGGAATGTGGCAGTAAAGGAGGCTGTGTGGGTGGTGGCACTGGAAGGCATACAAACAATTGACTATAAAGAAATAGTAATAGAAAAAATGAGGCGTTGTGATGGAAAGACAAATCTACTGATTAAACAGGCACTTGATAAAGAAAAACAGTGGTAATCTCAGGCATAAGCGAATCCCAGGAGCCAACATGGCAGGGGAGACTTGAAGAAAATAAACTAGGATTTTAGACCTGATAAGAAAGCTTGGAGTAGTATGTGGTCCTGAAGATATTGTAAGCATTCGCCAACTAGGTATATATTCTAGGGAGGGCAAGCAAAGACCAACAAAAGTAACCATTGAGAGAGGGGACACATGTAGAGAAATACTGATGAGAAAAAAAACCCTAAAAAACTTCAAGATTTAAAAAAAAGTATTCATTAGACGACACTGAACACAGGAAGAAATGGAAAGGATAAAAAACTTGTTGCAAGAGTCTAGAAGGTTAAATGAGGAAAGAAATGAAGAAAAGAAGAACAATTTTCATTTCAGAATTCTTCCAGACAAAAGGGAGATAAGAAGATGATAGAAGATCAGGGATGGGGCTTCATTAAGATTGTTATACACAAATGCTGATGGATTAGCTGGTAAGGCAGTAGAATTAAAAGATAGGATTCACAACAGTAAGGCAGATATAGTAGAAGTTACAGAGATTAAGTTCAGTGAGGACATAAAAAGTGCCACAGTTTTACATAAGGGCTTCAGAATATTAAAGGTTGAAAGATCTGAGAGGACAGGTGGAGGGATAGCACTACTCATAAGTGAAAGATTTCGGGTTGAAGAAATAAACTTTGCTATAGATAGTGAGTTCAAGGAATTTATTGTTGCTCGCATAAATACTGGATCAGAGAACATTAAAATAGCTATAGTATATAACCTACCAAGGAACCAGCATATGGTCGAAATTTATGAGGAAAGTCATATAGGTACTACTGAAGTCATAAACTCAGTTGATAACATTGCACAGGAGAGCAAATGTAGGATTTTGATTATGGGAGATTTTAATCAGATTTTAACACAGTGGGTAGGACTCATTCGGGAAAAGATTCCTATAATCTGTACAAGAGAATTTCCTACAACAGCATGTACTATAACCAACGAGGGCCAGGGGTGGGGATGAGCCATCACTACTTGATCTAGTATTCACTGATAATGTGTTGGATGCCGAAATATTTGAGTATGAACCACCAATTGGAAAAAGTGACCAATGTGTGTTGTTGATGGAGAATATCATCGAAGATGCTCTGCTTGAAAGTAGAGGCACTGAGGACACGAGGAGGAAGTATTCAAAAGAAGATTACATAAAAATGAAAGAGCTTTTTGCAGTTATTGACTGGAGGACCTTATTTAACAACAAATCTGTACAAGAAATGTTCGACATCTTTTGTGAGGAATATGGGAAGATAGTAAATTGTTGCATACCTTCCACCAAAATAGGAGTTATTCATGCCAGAGAGAAATGCTTCAATAATGAGTGTAAGACAGCTAAGGCGTGGAGAGACAAATGCTGGAAAAGGTATAGGAGCAGAAATAGCATAAATGACTGACAGACTAATAAAAGAACAAGAAATGATTACCTAAGTAAAAGAAGAGAGGCAAAGAGAGACTACGAAAGGGATAACACCAGGAAGGCTAAAGAAAATCCCAAACTTTTCCACAGCTTTATAAGAGGAGAACTGAAGGTAGAAGAACAAGTTTAAAAACTAAAGAGAGCAGATGGTAGCATCACTAAGGCGGATGAAGTGATCTGTGAAAAATTGAACATGGAGTTTCAGTCAGTATTTTCAGTAGAAAATACCCCACCCCCTCAGATTGCAGAGATAGAAGCTCATGGACTGGATTAGAGATGATTATCCTATCAGCCATAGAGATATGCAAAGCGCTGATGGTGCTATATGCCCATAAAGCTACAGGTCCTGATGATATATTCCCTTATTTACTTAAGGAATGTGCTAAATCAATATCAGAAGCACTAACTATCTTATCTGGAAAGGCGCTGGAATTTCAAGAGATTCCAAGATGTTGGAAACAAGCGAACGTGGTACCTATCTTCAAAACGATGAGGGATACAGCTCTAAGTAATAGACCAGTTTCCTTGATCAGCATAGTTTGCAAAGTTATGGACAAACTACTAAGAATTACATCTCTCTTCACCTGGAATCCTTCAAGTTTTTTTCAATGAGACAACATGGTTTCAGAGAAGGTAGATCAACAGTAATAAACTTATTAGATTTTATGATGAGTCTTACAGGAAAGAGAGGGCTGGGCAGATTACATATTCCAAACTTCCAGAAAGTAACTGACACAGTCCCACATGTGAGACTTATGAAGAAGCTGCTAACAATGACGAGAATAGGTGGAAATGTCTTGGAATGGATAAAAACTTACTTAGAAGGAAGGGAACAGAGGGTTAGAGTAAGACACTCAGTGTCTGAATGGAGAAGAGTTGGTAGTGGAGTTCCACAGTGTTCAGTTTTAGGGTCACTCTTATATCTAGTATACAAAATGACCTACCAGAGTCTGAAAATTTATTAATGAATACATTTGCAGATGATGCAAAAATTGTGAAAAAAGAAAGAAACGAGAACAATGGTAGAGAACTTCAGGAAAATCTAAATAATCTGCACGAGCGGCCAGAAATGTGGCAAATGAAATTCAATACCTCTAGATGTAAGGTAATGAGAATGGGTACAAGTGCTTGACTACTCAATGACAGGTGCAGAACTTCAAGAGACAGAGAACGAAAGAGATCTAGGAGTAAACATACTGGCCGATTTGTCTCGAGAAATGCATATAAATGGCATATTAAGGACAACATATACTTTCTTAGCAAAAGTAAGGATAGCCCTCAGGCACATGGACAAAGAAATGTTCAAAAATATTTAGGCAATCTCTGTGAGGCCAAAACTTGAATATGCAGCCAACTTTTGGAAATCACACTTGAAAGAGCACGAAGTTAAGCTGGAAAAATTTCATATGCATGCCACGAAACTGGTGCCAGAAATACGCAATCTCAGTTATGAGTAGAGGCTGAGGGAGTTAGATTTACCACCGTTCGAAGCCAGAAGAATGAGGGGGGATATGGTGGTTTTTAAATTCCTTCATGGTAATGAGAGAGTGGATAGGGGTCGATATTTTGATATGGCTGGCACTATAACTAGAGGGCATAGTTTGAAGCTTCGTAAAAAAGCTTCTTTGCAGGATGTAAGGAAGGACTTTTTTTAGTGTATGAGTAGTTGTTAATTGGAATTCTCTAAGCAAGGAGGTACTTAATGCTAACTCAATCAATAGTAATAAGGACAAGTATGATAAGTATCATTAAGTACAAAATGGAAGCGACCAGGAGCCGGGAAGATACGAGCATGTGGAACTTTCCCGTAAACACAATTAGGTAATTAGACACACACACACACACACACACACTCACACACACACACACACACACACACACACACACACACACACACGCACACTAAAGGGGAATGTGGCAGTAGAAGAGGCTGCAAAGGTGGTGGCACTGGAAAACATACAAACAGTTGACTATAAAGAGACAGTAATCGCAGAAATGAAAGACGTTGTGATGGAAAGGGCAAATCCAATGATTAAACAGGCCCTTGATAAAGAGAAGACAGTGGTAACCTCAGGCATAAGCGACTCCCAGGAGCCAACATGGCAGGGGAGACTTGAAAAAAATAAAGCTAGGGTTGTAGACCTGATAAGAAAGCTTGGAGTAGCTTGTGGTCCTGAGGATATTGTAAACATTCACCAACAAGGCAAATATTCGAGGGAAGGAAAGCCGAGACCAACAAAAGTAACCTTTGAGAGAGGGGAAACATGTAAGGATATATTGTTGAGAAAACAAAGTCTAAAAGACCTTCAAGAATTCAAAGAAGTGTTCATTAGACGATACAGCACACAGGAAGAGATGGGAAAGATCAAAAACTTGTTGCAAGATGCAAGAAGGTTAAACGAGGAAAGAAATGAAGAAGAGAAGAAAAATTTTCATTACAGAGTTCTTCCAGACAAAGGGGAGATAAAGAAGATAATGACAGAAGATCAGGGGATGGGGCATCATTAAGACTGTTATACACAAATGCTAATGGATTAGCTGGTAAGGCAGTAGAATTAAAAGATAGGATTCACAACAGTAAGGCAGATATAGTAGCAATTACAGAGACTAAGTTGAGTGAGGACATAAACAGTGTCACAATTTTTCCTAAGGGCTTCAGAATATTAAGGGTTAAAAGATCTGAGAGGACTGGTGGAGGGATAGCACTTCTCATAAGTGAAAGGATTCAAGTTGAAGAAATAAACTTGGCTATAGAAAGTGAGTTCAAGGAATTTCTTGTTGCTCGCATAAATACTGGGTCAGAGAGCATTATAAAAACTGTTGTATATAACCCACCAAGGAACCAGAATAGGCTAGAACTTTATGAGGAAAGTCATATAGGTACTATTGAAGTTATAAACTCAGTTGTTAACATGGCACGGGAGAGAAAATGTAGAATTTGATTATGGGAGATTTTAATCATAAAGAGATAGATTGGATAACTCTTGACCCACACAGTAGTGAGGACTCATTCGTGGCAAGATTCCTAGATAGCGTACAAGGGAGTTTCCTACACCAACATGTAATGGAACCAACGAGGGCCAGGGGTGGGGATGAGCCATCACTACTTGATCTAGTGTTCACAGATAATGTGTTGGATATTGTAAAAATTGAGTATGAACCACCAATTGGAAAGAGTGACCACTGTGTGTTGTTGATGGAGTATATCATTGAAGATATTCTACCTGAGAGTAGAGGCACTGACGACATGAGGAGGAACTCTCAGAAAGGAGATTACATCAAAATGAATGAGCTCTTTGCAGTTATTGACTGGAGAACCTTATTTTACAACAAATCTGTACAAGAAATGTATGACATATTTGGTGAGAAATATGGAAAGATAGTAGATTGCTGCATACCTTTCACCAAAGTAGGTGTTATTCATGCCAGAGAGAAATGGTTCGATAATGAGTGTAAAAGAACTAAGGAGTGGAGAGACAAATGCTGGAAAAGGTATAGAAGGAGAAAAAACATAAATGACTGGCAAACCTACAAAAGAGCAAGAAATGATTACCTAAGTAAAAGAAGAGAGGCAGAGAGAGACTATGAGAGGGACATCACCAGGAAGGCTAAAGAAAATCCCAAGCTTTTCCACAGCTTTATCAGAGGAAAACTGAAGGTAAAAGAACAGGTTTTAAGGCTTAAGAGAGAAGTTGGAAGCATCACTGAGAAGGATGAAGAGATCTGCAAAGAATTGAACAAGGAGTTTCAGTCAGTATTTACAGTAGAAAATACCCCACCCCCTCAGATTACAGAGATAGAAGCTCAAGGGCTGGTATTAGAGAATATTAACCTTACAGTCACAGAGGTATGCAAGGCGCTGATGGAGATAGATGTTCATAAAGCTACAGGTCCTGATGACATATCCCCTCATGTACTTAAAAAATGCGCAAACTCAATATCAGTGGCACTAAGTATCATATTTAAAAATTCACTGGAGTCAGGGGAGATTCCAAGATGCTGGAAACAAGCAAATGTGATACCTATCTTCAAAAAGGGAAGGAGGGACACGGCTCTGAACTATAGACCAGTTTCCTTGACCAGCATAGTTTGCAAAATTATGGAGAACCTACTAAGGAAACATATCTCTCTTCACTTGGAATCCTTCAACTTTTTGTCAGTGAGGCAACATGGCTTCAGAGAAGGTAGATCAACAGTAACAAACTTATTAGAATATTTTGATGAGGTAAGCCGAATCTTACAGGAAAGAGAGGGCTGGGCAGATTGCATATTCCTAGACTTCCAGAAAGCGTTTGACACTGTTCCACATGGGAGACTTATTAGGAAGCTGCAATCAATGGCTAGAATAGGTGGAAATGTCTTGGAATGGATAAAAACTTACTTAGAAGGAAGGGAACAGAGGGTTAGAGTAAGACACTCAGTGTCTGAATGGAGAAAAGTTAGTAGTGGAGTTCCACAGGGTTCAGTTTTAGGGCCACTTTTGTTCCTTGTATATGTAAATGACCTACCTGAGGCTGTAAATTCATTCATGAATATGTTTGCAGATGATGCAAAGATTGTGAAGAAAGTAAGAAACGAGAACAATGGTAGAGGACTTCAGGAAGATCTAAATAGTCTGCATGAGTGGTCAGAAAAGTGGCTAATGAAATTCAATACTTCAAAATGTAAGGTAATGAGAATGGGTACAAGTGCAAGAAGCCCCAAACTTGGGGCTTCTAGGATCTAGGAGTAAATATACTGGCAGATTTGCCTCTTGAAATACATATAAATGGCATAGTAAGGGCAGCATATGCATTCTTATCAAATGTAAGGGTAGCCTTCAGGCACATGGACAAGGAAATGTTCAGAAATATTTATGTAACCTATGTGAGGCCAAAATGCGAACATGCAGCCCCCTTTTGGAATCCGCACTTGAAAAAGCACATAGCTAAGCTTGAAAAAGTTCAAAGACATGCCACGAAACTGGTGCCAGAAATACGCTATCTCAGTTATGATGAGAGGATGAGGGAATTAGACTTACCATCACTCGAAGCTAGAAGATTGAGGGGGATATGGTGACAGTCTTTAAATTCCTTCATTGTTATGATAGAGTGGATAATGATCGATTTTTTTATGTGGCTGGCTCTAGAACTAGAGGTGATAGTTTGAAGGTTAGTAAGAAAACTTCTTTGCAGGATGTAAGGAAATACTTTTTCAGTGTAATAGTAGTTGATAATTGGAATTGGCTAAGCGAGGAGGTAGTTAATGCTATCTCAATCCATAGTTTTAAGGACAGGTATAATAAGTATCACTAAGTATAAAATGGAACCGATGAGGAGACGGGAAGATACGAGCTTTGGGCTCTTTCCCATAAACACAATTAGGTAATTACAATTAGGTAATTACACACACACATACACACACACACACACACACACACACACACACACACACACACACACACACACATATATATATATATATATATATATATATATATATATATATATATATATATATATATATATATATATATGAATCATTTTTTATCCCGACAGGGACTCGAACCTAGGACTTATGATTACTAAGTAAAGGCGCTACCACTACACCACAGAAGGTTAAAAGGAATCTAACCTTATAGCTTATATCTGCTATACTTAGGAATGAACGCATTCTAACTGAATGCCACTATGTTCATATTACAGATTCCCCAACATCACTCGTGGCTTCATTTTAGCATTTCATTCAATTCCCAATCTCATTCGTGTCACGAAATAACCAATTAAGCACATTACATATATGAAAACATGAATCATTTTTACCCCGACTGGGACTCGAACCTAGGACTTATGATAACTAGGTCAAGGCGCTACCACTACAGCACAGAAGGTTAAAAGGAATCTAACCTTATAGCTTATATCTGCTATACTTAGGAATAAACTCATTCTAACTGAATGCCACTATGTTCATATTACAGATTCCACAACCTAACTCGTGGCTTCATTTTAGCATTTAATTCAATTCCCAATATCATTCGGGCCATGAAATAACCAATTAAGCTCATTACATATGTGAAAACATGAATCATTTTCTACCCCGACCAGGAGTCGAACCTAGGACTTATGATTACTAAGGCAAGGCGCTACCACTACACCACAGAAGGTTAAAAGGAATCTAAGCTTATAGCTTATATCTGCTATAATTAGGAATGAACGCATTCTAACTGAATGCCACTTTGTTCATATTTCAGATTCCCCAATCTCACTCGAGGCTTCATTTTAGCATTTAATTTAATTCCCAATCTCATTCGGGCCATGAAATAACCAATTAAGCACATTACATATGTGGAAACATGAATCATTTTTTACCCCGACCGGGACTCGAACCTACGACTTATGATTACTAAGTCAAGGAATTGAATTAAATGCTAAAATGAAGCCACGAGTGAGGTTGAGCAATCTGTAATATGAACATAGTGGCATTCAGTTAGAATGCGTTCATTCCTAAGTATAGCAGATATAAGCTATAAGCTTAGATCCCTTTTAACCTTCTATGGTGTAGTGGTAGCGCCTTGACTTAGTAATCATAAGTCCTTGGTTCGAGTCCCGGTCGGGGTAAAAAATGATTCATGTTTTCACATATGCAATGTGCTTAATTGGTTATTTCATGGCCCGAATGAGATTGGGAATTGAATTAAATGCTAAAATGAAGCCACGAGTGAGGTTTGGGAATCTGTAATATGAACATAGTGGCATTCAGTTAGAATGCGTTCATTCCTAAGTATAGCAGATATAAGCTATAAGGTTAGATTTCTTTTAACCTTCTGTGGCGTAGTGGTAGCGCCTTGACTTAGTAATCATAAGTCCTAGGTTCGAGTCCCGGTCGGGGTAAAAAATGATTCATGTTTTCACATATGTAATGTGCATAAATGGTTATTTCATGGCCCGAATGAGATTGGGAATTGAATTAAATACTAAAATGAAGCCACGAGTGAGGTTGGGGAATCTGTAATATGAACATAGTGGCATTCAGTTAGAATGTGTTCATTCCTAAGTATAGCAGATATAAGCTATAAGGTTAGATTCCTTTAAACCTTCTGTGGTGTAGTGGTAGCGCCTTGACTTAGTAATCAT
>JAXCGZ010017297.1:45000-62500 GCA_037179515.1 Halocaridina rubra | reverse complement strand
GAAGGTTTGATTTTATTATTTAATCGGAAAACAAAACTACTTTAATCTTTCAATCTTTTAATTTACAGCTGCCAGTTTTTCAGCTTTTACATAAGCAAAAATATTTATTATATAGGAAAGCACATAAAATACACCAACGTTGACAATAAGAAAGAACAGCCTTGGCTACACCCGCATCATAGCTGCGTATGGTTGGAGGGGAGAGCCTTCATGAGGTTCTTTAGGAGTAAAGAGTTTACGTATTCCAGATGCCATGACGTGGCCGCTATTCCTTTCTCTTCAATTATTTTTATTAACCAAACTTTTTTTTTTATCTCTTTTATGGAGTAAGGAAGCAATATTAGAAAAGAGTAGCATGATATAGTATCCGATATTGTCATCTGTACTAATTTTCAAGCACATGCTTATATTATAAGGTATATATATATATATATATATATATATATATATATATATATATATATATATATATATATATATATATACATATATATATATATATATATATATATATATATATATATATATATATATATATATATATATATATATATATATATATATATATATATATATATATATATACAAAATAAGCAATATTGTCAAATATACAATATGATCATATTTACAACTAAGGTCTTGACGTAACATATATATTTACGTACACACACACACACACACACACACACACACACACACACACACACACACACACACACACACACACACACACACTAAATTAGAAGTTTTTCTCTTTTCTTTTTTTTCCTATTTCTCGTCTTCTTTCTATATTCTGTGAGAGGGAGAACATAAAAATGTCGGGAGAAGGGGTAGTCATCAGGGGACTTAAACAGAGAATCAAGAAGTTAGAGGAAATGGTTATAAGCCTTGATGATAAAATTCGGAATATGGATGGAGAAATGAAAGAGAATGAAACACTCAGAGAACAAGTAAGATCTTTGGAGGAGGCAAATAAAGCACAAGGGCAGGAGAGAAAGGAACTAGAAAAAAGAATAAAGAAGCTGGAAGGGGAAAAGAGTCAACTAGAATCTAGAATTTCTAAACAAGAAGATAAAAACAAACAGCTGAATGACAACCTAAAGGAATTAGATGTTAGTTCACTGCTCTCTTCTGAGAGAGACGAGATTGCTACTTGGAATGTTCAGATTAAGAAAAACATTGAACAGTTCAGAAAAGAGTTCCAGGAGCTGAATATGGAAAATGATGCCATGAAAACGTCCTTTGCTGATGCAATAAAGGGGAATGTGGCAGTAAAAGAGGCTGTAAAGGTGATGGCACTGGAAAACATACAAACAGTTGACTATAAAGAGACAGTAATCAAAAAAATGAAAGACGTTGTGATGGAAAGGGCAAACCCACTCATCAGACAGGCACTTGATAAGGAGAAGACAGTGGTAATCTCAGGCATAAGTGAATCCCAGGAGCCAACATGGCAGGGGAGACTTGAAGAAAAAAAAGCTAGCGTTGTAGACCTGATAAGAAAGCTTGGAGTAGCATGTGGTCCTGAGGATATTGTAAACATACACCAACTAGGTAAATATTCGAGGGAAGGAAAGCCGAGACCAACAAAAGTAACCTTTGAGAGAGGGGAAACATGTAGGGAAATATTGTTGAGAAAAAAAAGTCTAAAAGACCTTCAAGAATGCAAAGAAATGTTCATTAGACGATACAGAACACAGGAAGAGATGGGAAAGATCAAAAACTTGTTGCAAGAGGCAAGAAGGTTAAATGATGAAAGAAATGAAGAAGAGAAGAAAAATTTTCGTTACAGAATACTTCCAGACAAAGAGGAGATAAAGAAGATAATGACAGAAGATCAGGGGATGGCGCCTCATTAAGATTGTTATACACAAATGCTGATGGATTAGCTGGTAAGGCAGTAGAATTAAAAGATAGGATTCACAACAGTAAGGCAGATATAGTAGCAATTACAGAGACTAAGTTGAGTGAGGACATAAAGAGTGTCACAGTTTTTCCTAAGGGCTTCAGAATACTAAGGGTTGAAAGATGTGAGAGGACTGGTGGAGGGATAGCACTGCTCATAAGTGAGAGGATTCAAGTTGAAGAAATAAACTTGGCTATAGAAAGTGAGTTCAGGGAATTTCTTGTTGCTCGCATAAATACTGGGTCAGAGAGCATTATAATAACTGTTGTATACAACCCACCAAGGAACCAAAATAGGCTTGAAATTTATGAGGAAAGTCATATAGGTACTATTGAAGTCATAAACTCAGTTGTTAACATGGCACGGGAGAAAAAATGTAGGATTTTGATTATGGGAGACTTTAATCATAAAGAGATAGATTGGATAAATCTTGACCCACACAGTGGTGAGGATTCATTTGGGGCAAGATTCCTAGATTGCGTACATGGGAATTTCCTACACCAACATGTAATGGAACCAACAAGAGCCAGGGGTGGGGATGAGCCATCACTACTTGATCTAGTGTTCACAGATAATGTGTTGGATATTGAAAATATTGAGTATGAACCACCAATTGGAAAGAGTGACCACTGTGTGTTGTTGATGGAGTATATCATTGAAGATATTCTTCCTGAGAGTAGAGGCACTGAGGACATGAGGAGGAACTATCGGAAAGGAGATTACATCAAAATGAATGAGCCTTTTGCAGTTATTGACTGGAGAACCTTATTTTACAACAAATCTGTACAAGAAATGTATGACATCTTTTGTGAGAAATATGGGAAGATAGTAGACTGCTGCATACCTGTCACCAAAGTAGGTGTAATTCATGCCAGAGAGAAATGGTTCGATAATGGGTGTAAAAGAGCTAAGGAGTGGAGAGACAAATGCTGGAAAAGGTATAGGAGGAGAAAAAACATAAATGCCTGGCAAACCTACAAAAGAGCAAGAAATGACTACCTAAGTAAAAGGAGAGAGGCAGAGAGAGATTATGAGAGGGACATCACCAGGAAGGCTAAAGAAAATCCCAAGCTTTTCCACAGCTTTATCAGAGGAAAACTGAAGGTAAAAGAACAGGTTTTAAGGCTAAAGAGAGCGGATGGAAGCATCACTGAGACAGACGAAGAGATCTGCAAAGAATTGAACAAGGAGTTTCAGTCAGTATTTACAGTAGAAAATACCCCACCCCCTCAGATTGCAGTGATAGAGGCTCAAGGGCCGGTATTAGAGAACATCAACCTTACAGCCACAGAGGTATGCAAAGCGCTGATGGATTTAGATGTTCATAAAGCTACAGGTCCTGATGACATATCCCCTCATGTGCTTCAAAAATGCGCAAACACAATATCAGTGGCACTAAGTATCATATTTAAGGAGTCACTGGAGTCGGGGGAGATTCCAAGATGCTGGAAACAAGCAAATGTGATACCTATCTTCAAAAAGGGAAGGAGGGATACGGCTCTGAACTATAGACCAGTTTCCTTGACCAGCATAGTTTGCAAAGTTATGGAGAAACTACTAAGGAAACATATCTCTCTTCACTTGGAATCCTTCAACTTTTTGTCAGTGAGGCAACATGGCTTCAGAGAAGGTAGATCAACAGTAACAAACTTAATAGAATTTTATGATGAGGTAAGCCAAATCTTACAGGAAAGAGAGGGCTGGGCAGATTGCATATTCCTAGACTTCCAGAAAGCGTTTGACACTGTTCCACATGGGAGACTTATTAGGAAGCTGCAATCAATGGCTAGAATAGGTGGAAATGTCTTGGAATGGATAAAAACTTACTTAGAAGAAAGGGAACAGAGGGTTAGAGTAAGACACTCAGTGTCTGAATGGAGAAGAGTTAGTAGTGGAGTTCCACAGGGTTCAGTTTTAGGGCCACTTTTGTTCCTTGTATATGTAAATGACCTACCAGAGTCTGTAAATTCATTCATGAATATGTTTGCAGATGATGCAAAGATTGTGAAGAAAGTAAAAAACGAGAACAATGGTAGAGAACTTCAGGAGGATCTAAATAATCTGCATGAGTGGTCAGAAAAGTGGCTAATGAAATTCAATACTTCAAAATGTAAGGTAATGAGAATGGGTACAAGTGCAAGAAGGCCCAAGCTTGACTACTCGGTGGCTGGAGTACAACTTCAAGAGACAGAAAATGAGAGAGATCTAGGAGTAAACATACTGGCAGATTTGTCTCCAGAAATACATATAAATGGCGTAGTAAGGGCAGCATATGCATTCTTATCAAATGTAAGGGTAGCCTTCAGGCACATGGACAAGGAAATGTTCAGAAATATTTATGTAACCTATGTGAGGCCAAAACTCGAATATGCAGCCCCCTTTTGGAATCCGCACTTGAAAAAGCACATAGCTAAGCTTGAAAAAGTTCAAAGACATGCCACGAAACTGGTGCCAGAAATACGCAATCTCGGTTATGATGAGAGGCTGAGGGAATTAGACTTGCCATCACCCGAAGCTAGAAGAGTGAGGGGGGATATGGTGATAGTCTTTAAATTCCTTCATGGTTATGATAGAGTGGATAGGGATCGATATTTCGATATGGCTGGCTCTAGAACTAGAGGTCATAGTTTGAAGCTTGGTAAGAAAACTTGTTTGCAGGATGTAAGGAAATACTTTTTCAGTGTAAGAGTAGTTGATAATTGGAATTCGCTAAGCGAGAAGGTAGTTAATGCTATCTCAATCCATAGTTTTAAGGACAAGTACGATAAGTATCACTAAGTCTAAAATGGAACCGATCAGGAGACGGGAAGATACGAGCTTTGGGCTCTTTCCCGTAAACACAATTAGGTAATCACAATTAGGTAATCACACACACACACATATATATATATATATATATATATATATATATATATATATATATATATATATATATATATATATATATATATAATAGTAGTCTCCGTGGCAAAATAGTAGCATCCGCGACTCTGAAGCGGCAGGTCGAGAGTTCGCGCCCCGTCACGGACTGAGGTTAGTAAGGACATACACTCAGGGTAACGATTGCATCTGCCAAAACAAGTCCTTCGCAAGAAGGCAACCGTCCTAGCCTGTAGTAGAAAAGGGAGTTCGTGAAGTAAAAACCGCATCGATACACACACACACACACACACACACACAACCACACACACACACACACACACACACACACACACACACACACACACACACACACATATATATATATACATATATATATATATATATATATATATATATATATATATATATATATATATATATATATATATATATATATATATATATATATATATATATAATCCCACACGCATAATAGTGTACTCAATGAGCCTGCTGAGTTAATTGGGGATGCCTATTACGTGCATGGACTCCACAAAAGCTCTGCTAAGGTGACCATACACTGTGCGATTTGAATTTGAGATCACCTATCAAAGCTCTTTGGATCTGACCAGATTGGATCGTCTATGGGGTGATTGTGGTCCAGAACCAGCCCATTGACGGTGCAGTCTGATCTAATCCAACCAGATCTGCCCTGTGGTCTCAAGGCCATATTACACCGTGTAGTGGTACCTTTAGAGTCGGGCCAAACCTCTCTGAGGAGACACACTTGGGAACTGTTCTAGATGAAAACAGTATGAATTTAGTGTGCTGTGAATACTTTATTTCCTGGTGATATTTTTATGAGTATTAGGCCAACACTCACGAAAAAAACAAAATCGATAAAAGTGTCCTTACAAGCCTTACCAAATTGAACCTAATCTCTGGTGAACTAGCTCGAGCTTGCAATCTAATCTTTGGTGACCTAACTTGAACTTGCAGACTTATCCCTGGTAGACTAACTTGATCTTAGCAGTCAATAGTCTGTCTGTTATTAATAGCCAGTGGAGTATTGGTTTAAAGATGACATAAGTCTGCTTATCTCACTAGTTTACTAATTGTACCATTTAAATAAAAAAAATATCTCTTTCTATACCCCAACCATGGAAAGATTTGACATGAGAGCATTCCTAGGTCAAGGCAACAGAATTATAGATTAGCAGTCCAAAGGAATCTTTACTGCACAACACATTTTCTATTTTATATTTTATTCTGTTAATTTTCCAAATTCTTCTATTACATAGTATTCGTTTCATTGAGACGTTTATGATATTCAGGACATCTTTATTTCTTACATGCATGAGTTGTTTCTTTGTCCTGCTGCTTCTGTGGACTGATTTGAGGGATTTAGTATCTCGTTGCTTATGAGGTGTCTTATGATCCTATTTTCTACCTCTGCTGTAACTGGTATGAGAGAAGGGGCAGGACGCGGTGCAGCTGAATCAATTTCTGTAACAGCTACGCCGGAGTCTTGCCTCTTCCATACATACGTGTTCTCCTTTGGTAGATCGAGGAGTTTTTGAAGATGAATAAAACCAGAATCGAGTAATGAAGAAGGAATCATTTTTAACATTCTCATTTCCTGTAGTTACTAAAGTTTAAACATTTTCAAAGACTACTGTAGCTGTGTCTTCTATTGAAGTATTGAAGTATTGAAACAATGACCTGTGAAAATGAAAAGAGAATCCACTGCGGCCTTGTTCATCGAACAGGCATTTTTTCCCTATAATCCAAAAATCTTCTTTGCATTCTTGGACCCTGAAAAAAAAAACTTCGTCAATGAAAAAAGATAACTATTTTCAGAGTTGCCTATTAATAGCATACCTCTTTGCATATATTGCATAACTTATGAATATCAAGAATTTTCTGTCAAGTGCAGTAGTCCCGGATTCTGGTTATAGCCTCTATAAATGAAATGGACGCTCTTCTTTATTTCTAGTCGTTTCATGTGATCAAGAACTTATGATATACCTGAAATCTAAAAGAATGTCATGATCTACCTGTTGGCGAAGGAATATATTTAAAGCAATGCTAGTAATCAGAAACAGAATTCATTATCGTCTGCTTTAACTACCTTCATTATCCGGTTATATCAGGTTTCAAAGCTTTATGGGTTTTCTGAATTTCTTAATTATATCTTGAGCCCAGCAGTGAAAGGACAGTTGTGACATTCCTTTAATCTGAATAAATATGGAACCCATTAAACTGAAATTGATTTTGGCCTCTTCCATTCGCTTCTTTTTATTTCATATGTACCCAATTACTGCTACTTGTTTTGATACCATTAAATATAGTTAGCACTTTCCTTTTATGGAAGTGTTTGTGCTATTCCTGTTAACGGGGTTAAAATAAGTTTTTTGCTTATAAGAAATTCAGTGTTGTTGCTTCTGCCCTGTTTTGCTTTTTTATTTTCGTTCCAGAGGGAACGAGACCTTCTTGAAAGCTTTCAAATATGACCAGTGATGGCCTCTGGAAATAGTTTATAATATATTTGTAGCCTGAGCAAAAATGGAATAAAATACTTGAAAGAATTTGTATGTGTGTGTTTTTTTTTATTTTAGTGTGTGTGTGTGTGTGTGTGTGTATTCTATATATTCATCTTTTTCTAGTGTTTCAGTGATATGATCTTGTTGACGTCTGCAAGAATATTTTGGGCCCATATTTTGAAGACCGATTGTGTCACTCCTGAAACATAGAATTAAGCAAAGGTCAATTACGAAATTATATACATTGTGGGGCCTTGGCTTTTCTATGCATGCCATTTTGCTAATGTTTTAGAGTTCTGTTTTTTTTCTCGAGGTATGCAATTATAGTTTATTCCTTCCTTTGACAAAAGATTTTTAGTATTCTTGGCTTATGGGTAAACCCAGAGTTCAATATTGAAGAGTGCATTTCTCAAACGATTTCCTCTTCCTCACACTCATCTTTTCCCCCATGTACCAGAGATTTACATTCCTGGAAATCTTCATCGTATGACCATGTCTGGGTTAGCATTAGTTTATTCTGGAAATACTGTAGCCTGTGGTTATTTCTAGAGAAATATGTAACAATAGGGGATTTTCTCTTCTTGGAACTTGCCAAGTTTCGTATCTCACAATAATTTTCAGTTTTTGCTTTAATTCATATCTGATTAATTTATTTTTTTGTGGGGTTTCAGTATCATAAGGTTTGAGATTTTGACTTCTTCTAAGCCCGGATGTGTATTATCCCTCTAATATGGTACAAATGATCACGAAAAGACAAAAAATATCGAGTGATTATCAGTGTGATATGCCTGAGCTCATACGAAATTCGAAGGGACAGAGTTATGAATAATCGATTCATTTTTTTTTTAAGAGTGTGACACCGGGATAGGCAGAAACTGCCCTCATCAACAAAGGCCCGGGCACGAGAAAATACCAAGACGAAGGAAAATAAAAAGTTAAGGGCAAGGCAGAGATGAGGTAATGTCACACAAAGGAAAGCGACAGACAGAAAAAACAGTCAAAGTAAAGAGGACCCAGAGATATGGAGGACTAGGCTCTGAGATGACGATAGATTTGCTTTTTGAAGGATGAAAGGTCATAAGAACTAGGAAAGACAGAAGGAGGAAGAGAGTTCCAGAGTCTGGAGGTAGATGGGGAGAAGCAGTCGCTGCACCGACCAATCCGCGAGCTACAAATCTCGACACAGTACCTGTGAGATGATGCCGCTTGGTGAGTGTTACGCGGCCTCGGCAGTGGAGGAGGGATGCAACTCGCCAACTCGTCAGAGCAGCGATGGAAGTAGTAGCGATAGAAAAGCGAAAGGGAAGATACCTTACGGCGAAGAGAGAAAGAATCCAGGTTAGAAGTAAGAGAAGGATCATTAATGAGTCTGACTGCCTTAGATTGAACCCTATCAAGAAGATAAGTAAAGGAAGAAGCACCCCAGATGTGTGAGCAGTATTCTAAGCAGGGGCGAATAAGATCTTTGTAAATTTTAAGTAACTGTAATGAGGAAAAGTAATAACGAAAACGAAACAAAACCCCCAATTTTTTGGATGAAGATTTAGAAATTTGGATTATGTGATTCCTCCAAGACAAGTTAGAGACTATATGGATTCCTAATATATTGATAGAGTTAAGAGGGTAAATTTCATTAGTTTCGAAGACAATAGTGTTATCAGGAGGAGGAGAAGAAGATAAAGAGATAGCCAGAAACTGTGTCTTGGAGGTATTGAATTTAACAAAATTTTGAGTGCCCCATTCAGATACTCTCTGCAAATCGGAGTTAAGAGTAGAAGAAAGAGTGATACGAGATTGATTACGAGTAACAGATGAAGGTTGTGAAGAAAAGGCAGAGGAAAAGTGAAGGGTAGAATCATCGGCAAAGGCATGAAGAAGAGAGGAAGATGGGGACTGTAGAAGATCATTGATGAAGAGAAGGAAGAGAGTAGGTGAAAGAACAGAGCCCTGTGGAACACCACTGGACACAGAGAGAGGGCTAGATGTCGCGCCATCAACAACTACAGATATAGAACGGTCAGTAAGAAAACTGGAAATCAGAGAACAGAAAGAAGGGGTAAAGCCGTAGGCAGGGAGTTTGGCCAACAGAGCCTTGTGCCAGACTCTGTCAAAAGCCTTAGAGATATCAAGGGCGACGACAAAGGATTCCCCATAGTTCCTCAGAGAAGATGACCATACATGAGTAAAATAGGACAGGAGATCACCAGTGGATCTTGCCTTGCGGAAGCCGTACTGGTGATCGGAGATAAGTGAGTTAGATTCAAGGCGTTTCAAGAAGTGAGCATTGAGCAAAGTTTCGAAAACTTTAGCAATAGAGGAGGTTAGAGCAATAGGTCGGTAGTTAGAAGAAATAGAGCGGTCACCCTTCTTAGGAACAGATTGAACTAGAGCATGCTTCCAAGATGAGGGATAGATACTGGAGGACAGAATGAGGCGAAAAAGATGGCAAAGCATGGGAGCCAGTTCATCTGCAAACTCCTTAAGGAACCTTGCAGGGATACCATCGGGACCAGATGCCTTGTTTGTCTTTAGTGAGCGAAGAACCTTATGAACTTTGCGTGAAGAAAGGATAAAGGAGGGCATAGGGTTAGAGAGGGGAAAAGACTGAGGAACAGGTGCGCTGGAATCGTTGGTAGAAGAGTTGGCAGAAAAATGAGAGCCAAAGAGAGTGGCTTTGTCAGTGGGAGAGCAAGCTATAGAACCATCAGAACGAATGAGAGGGGGAAAGCTTGAGTTACAGAAGTTTTTGGAGAGGTTTTTGGCTAAGGACCAGAAGCATTTGTCAGTGGGAGAGGAGTTAAGGTCATCAACTTTCCTTCTTAATAAAGGAAGCCTTAGACCTTCGAATCTGAGCTGTACAGCGATTCCTAGCTATAATAAAAGCAGAGCGAGTTAAATTGGAAGGAGAGGCTTGGTAGGATCGGTGAGCCTGATTCCTAGCCTGGATAGCAATGTAGCAGGCACGGTCAAACCAAGGTTTAGGTGGAGAGAAAGTTTTTGTAGAAGAGGGGATGTACGCCTCCATTCCCGCAGTCATGATCTCGGCAACTTTTACAGCTACCCGATCAGGGTTGCGGGACCGAAAGCAGAAGTCATCCCATGGAAAGTCAAAGAGAAAGTTACTCAAATTTTCATATTGGGTTCGCTCGAAGTGCCAAAGGCGGCGTTGAGTAGGAGGGATTGGTGGTGGGGGAGCGAAAATGGAAGAGACAGAGATCATGGAGTGGTCAGATTTACCAAGAGGGGAAAGCACGGAATAAGAGTAGTTTGAAGGGTTAGAAGTAAAAAAAAGGTCAAGAATGTTAGCAGCATGTTTGTGACGATCAGGAACACGAGTAGGATGTTTGATAATTTGCTCCAGATCATGAGTAATAGAGAAAGCAAGAGCCTCGCTTCCTCCCACATCAGTGTGAGAAGAATGAAGCCACTCACTGTGGTGTACATTGAAGTCTCCAATGTAGGGAACTTCGGCATGTGGGTGAGAAGATAACAAGGACTCATGGCACGAGGAGAGATATTCAAAGAAAGATACAAGCTCGGTGGAGTTTGGAGAACAGTAGCAGAAGCAAAGGATGATAGTTGTAGTGGAGAGATAGACTTTTAGCCAGAGAACATCAAAGTCAGGAGATTCAAGGTCCATGAGCCTCACAGCAGGAGTGTTAATATTGCAGTAAGCACAGACCCCACCTTTGGAACGAAAACGAGTATACAGATTATAGTGGGAGATTTGGAAAGGGTCAGTGGAAGCATGTATAGACAACTGGGTTTCAGATAGGAGGAGGAGGTTAGGGAGGAAAGTGCCCAAGTGCTGTTCCACAGACAAAAGATTAGAGTTCAGCCCACGAATGTTTGAATAGTGAAGAGTGAAAGAAGCAGATCTATTGGGAGGTGCAAGGTTAAGAGCAGAACCATTACTACCACCAGGCGTGTCTGCTCTCAAGCCAATGGTGGAGTCAACACGATCCCCGGAGATTCTTCGTACCCCACTATGCCGGGTACTGGGGGCCATTAGTTGTGAACCTTCCATAAATAATGACAAAATGTGAGGAAAAGGAAAGTAAAAGAGACAGATGTGCAGAATGTTGTGATTTGTCAAATGTAATGGAATAGCAAGAGATGTGTAATGAATATGCCAGAATATTCAGTGTAGATGTAGGCATGAGGAAAGAACCGTCCTGAAGGAAGATTCAACCTGGAACTGTCTGGACCAGTCCTAGTTGCATCCTAATACCTTCAGTCGTAGTCTTTCAACTGGCGGCTGGTGCTATGGCCAACCTACTATCCATATGAAACATTACACCTGACCATTTTTTCCGTTAGCGATAGCATAAGCTATCGGGGTGGCTGCAAATATATTAAAAAAACCGAGGCACTGGAAAAGTCTTGTGCCCCATCTAATCCTCTCCTCTTTTCACATATGTTTTGTAGTAAGAATCTACATTGAGATAGGACCAACCAAACTACCGGCTCCTTGGAGCACTTCATGCTGTAGGATGCCCAGGGATTACGAGGACTTTTTTTTCCTTCTGCAAACCACGAGTTTGTCTTCCAGCTCCGCAACGGTGGCCAAGGAGTCTGCAATAATCAAAAGAAAGTTGAAAATGACATACTTTTACAAAATACAAAAATTGAACATATGAACAATAAAAAGATTTAACAATGTAAATGATAAATAGGTGATTATACTTAAATGAATATGTATAAATATATAAAAGAATTTGCATAAAAATATTCTACTTCTGCTGCTACTTTTACTACTACTACTACAAATAATAATAATAATAATAATAATAATAATAATAATAATAATAATAATAATAATAATAATAATAATAATAATAATAATAATAATAATAATATTAATAATATTAATAATAATAATAATAATAATAATAATAATAATAATAATAATAATAATAATAATAATAATAATAATAATGATAATAATAATCAGAGTTGGGAAGTCAATGACAATTTCAGTAATGGAAATAGAAACCCACATTAGAGCTTTTGTGTTTCATAATTGAATACATGAAAGCAGGCTTTTGCTCTCCACTGAAAGCATTTTCAAGAGTCCAATGAACTTTCTTGTTAAAGAGTCATATTCCTACTGCCTGTTGGTTTTGCTGCCTCATACGAAGAGAATGCCTTGGCTCTGTCCATCCATGACCTCCACTAAGGTTCAGTTGACCTCAGATTTCAAAGGATTATCTCTTATTAGGAATCTGCCCCTTGGTTGGGTTATGCCATTAGCCTCACCTCCGCCTCCATCCCCGCCCCCATCAAAAGGAGTCTGCCTATTATTATTATTATTATTCTTTGCAAATCTAATCGCATCTCCCTTTGCGCTAATGTTTCTAGTTTAGCAATCTTTAGTCGTGAAACATTTATTGCCTATTAATGTATTTAAAGAATTTATTAAAACAATTTCTACTATTCTGTTGACGCTAGTTATACCGCCATTATATACTAGTCCACAATTTTCAAAATTTATTTTTAATTTCAGTTAGTTTAATGCTCTGCTACTACAGTATTTCCTAATCTTAGATTACATACTTTTATCTGTTTAGCAATTCTAACAATTATCTCTAACCGTTTGGCCAACATAAACCTGAGGATAATCTATTCAAGATAAAACATGCACTTCTCCCAGTTTGTATGTACTTATACTCTTCCTTATTGTCTTTCTAATATTGGATACCATTTCATTCTCTGGGCTCTTTCGTAATTTAGCCATTTCTGGTGTGTATAGGACATTCAGGAATTCCTGTGTATCTGAATTCCAAATGGCGTTACTTTTCACTCCAAAATAGCTCCTTTTGGCTTTCCTCAATGCTCTCTGGATGTACCTGTCAGAGTATGCCAGCTTTCTAACATTCCCCAAGAGATAGTCCACCTCCTCATCAAGATAAGGTGGGTCGCAAAGTCTGCGTTCCCTGAGGAAAAGAGCATTTAGAGTATCCATTTTCACTGCATGGAAATGAAATGAATAAAAATGCATAAAAGAGAAAGAGAAGGAAAATCAAGACTGGAGGTCTGTATGACCTGAGCAAAAGACCATTGAGGCCTGGGTAGCCTTTCTGGATTTCTTAAAGGAGACCTTGCCAATCCTCTCCTTTAATTAAACTTGTATCTAAAAAAGAAATCTGCTCATTTTGTTCCTTTTCCATTTCTAGTAAGAGATAATTCTTTGGGATCTGCGGTCAACGCAACCGTAAAGAAAAGCTATGGAGGGATGGAGCCAAGGCGTTCTCGTCATATAAGGCAACAAAATCAAACAAGCATGAGGAGCATAACTCTCTACATAAAAAGTTCACTGGAATCTTGAAAATGCTTTCAGTGGAAAGAGAAAACTTGATTTTATGTAAGTAAAAAAAAAACTACTACTACTGTGGGTTTTTGTTTCCAGTGATAATGAGTAATAAGAATAATAATGCTACTGTACACTAACGGGAATGAGTAGGGACCATAGCGCAAAATCTTATATATCATATTTAAGCTCTTGGAAATGTTAATAGTAAGCGTGCATGTACATCATTTATAGGATATCATATATCTCATTATAGGCATTTAACCACTTTAGCTTCAAAGGAAACTGGTAGCTCCCCCTCTCAAAGCCATATTCCCATATATACTATTATCATATATGAAATTTCGAATTCTTTTTATATCATATATGGTTTTCATAGCATCATGCTGTCTAAAGGTTAAGATTTATTTTTACATCACAAATATTATTTGCATACATAAACATGACCCCATTCCCCCTTGTAAGAGGGTGGCCGAACCAAGAAACACGCATTCACCACGATCCGCAAATACCTAAACTACTCCTAGCTCCTTGGGTATAAAGGGTTGCAACATTTCCTCCCCCTACCATCCTGTCAGAGTCATCTACAAAGTAGGCAGGCAAGGATCTTCTTCAGTAAGCCCTACAGCTGCCGCTGGATTATCTCCACTGTTTCATCACATGGCAACTCCCCTCACACCTTTTCATCACAGTTCACTGAGTTAGCAGGTGCGAGAAATGCCTTTGGCCCTTATCACCTATACCCAATCTTCCTCCACTCATTCCTATCTCTTGCACGCTTTCTTCCTTGCTCCACTGACATTCCACGTGCACCCAATGCTCTCTTCACGCCATTCATCCAACTCATTCTAGGTCTTCCTCTTGCATTAACTCCAACCACTTCTGCGCTCCACACTGTCTTCACCATTATCTAATCATTTATCCTTTCCACGTGACCAAACCAACTCAGCCCTCTCTGATCTATCCTATCCAACTGCTTTCTATCAACACTCGTTCTCTGTCTGACATCCTCATATCTCATTATGGAAGGAAAAGCCCATTAAATAAAACAACGAAAATATATATATATATATATATATATATATATATATATATATATATATATATATATATATATATATATATATATATATATATATATATATATATATATATATATATATATATATATATATATATAAAGTACTTATTAATTTCGTGACCTAAGCTGGTCACCTCAAAGTATATCTATTCTAGAGACACCAATCATACTACTCAAACAGCTTATCCCCAATACATTCAACTCGTCTTCTTCATCCTCTCTTGCACTCCAAGTCTCTGCTCCATAAATGCTGTCGGCATAATCACACCTTCATATATCCTTTTCTCTGCATTCATTCCAAAATACCTATATCTCATTACACTTTTCAACCCACCTAGACATTTACTCACTTCATTCACTCCATGACTTACCTCCGCATCCACTCATCCATTCCTTGATACATGCGACCCCAGATACCCAAAATTTTCAACTTCTTCATGCAACTCCCCATTCACTTCTACATTCAATCTACCAATATTAACACTTCGTGCATCTCATGACTCTACCTCTACCAATATTCACTTGCATCGTCCTTCTTTCACACACCCTAACAAACTCAGTTATCAAGCAATTCATTCCATTCTCAGTATCAGCCATAAGTGCTGTGTCTTCTGTGAGTGGCAATTGATTCAATTTCCACTAATACTCTTTCATGTACTTCTCTTACCTATCCATCCATATACATATTAAGCAACCACGGCGACATTAAGCAACCTTTAGATAGCCCTACATTCACCTCAAACTAATCGCTCATACTGTTCCCAACTTTCACACATGCTGTATTACTCAAGTAAAACTATTCACTACATTCACCAAACTTCCACTTATTCCATACAGTCGCAACACACTCCACAATGCCTCCCTATCAACTCTGTCATATGCTTTCTTTAAATACATGAAGGCCCAAAATGAGTTCCTACCTTTCTCTAAAAATTTCTCGCACACCTGTCTTACTACAAGCATCTGATCCACAAATTCTCTTCCTCTCTTTAACCCAGACTTATCTTCCCCAATCTAATAGTAGCCCTCTTAATTCTTTCAATTAGCACTCTTCCATATGCCTTACCAACTAAACTCAACAAACTAATTCCTCTAAAACCACTACAATCATACTTATCTACTTTTCCCTTATAAAGTAGAACTACATATGCACTCCTCCTATCCATTTCACTAATTCTTTCCTACCTTTTGATAAGCATTCTACATGAACCCATCTATCCCTGGAGTCTTGCCTGATTTCATTGCTCTCAGTGCCAATATACCTCCTCTTTTGTTATTTCTTTATTGTTTTCATCACCCAACATTTGCATTTTCCATTCATTTCCCACGGCCACAATCTCTGCCTCTCCATCATCTTCCTCAAACAGCAATTCCTTGATATTCTCAGCTCATCTCTCTCTCGCCTTTATTTCGTCTACTAGCAATTGCCCAACTACCCCTTTCACCTAATCTTCCCTACCAGACTCACCTTTCTGAACTCTTTTCACTTCCTTCCAAAACATCTTATGGCTATCAAAATTCTCAGACAAGCTCCTACTCCCACCTCACATCCGCTTCCTCTCTTTGCCTCCCTCACCACGTGCTTTGCTAGCCTCCTCTTTGCACTATGCTTTTCACATGCCTCAACATTACCTATCTGCAGTCATACCTCAAATGCCTGCTTCTTTTCAGCCACTACTGTACTCACCTCCCAATTCCACCATTCACTACCTTTCGCTTTACTTCCACCTGTTACTCTCCTTCCACACACTGCCTCTGCACATTTCATAATTTCCTCCTTGAAAGAACTCCATTCCTTTTCCACTCTTTCCTCCACTTTCTCTTTCACTAAATTCCACACATTCCACAGACTAGCCTAATACTCAGTCTTTCTCTTTCTTATTCAATTCATTACTTTTAGCACCCCTCTCCCTCTTTTGCTTCTCCGCTTACTTCACTTTTCTCCCACTCTCTCTCTACTTTCCACTAAATAATGATCAGATATTCCACCACTAGTACCTCTCAGTATTTTCAGATCCAATACTCTTCCAATCACTCTCCTGTCCACCACAACATTATCCATCAATAAAAGCTCTGTCCACTACTTTTCCTTTATCTACTCTGACCAATGCATACTTGTGCACATCCTCCTTTTTAAATACAGTATTTGCAATCAATATCTCTCTTTTAGTACACATTTCTATCATTTTCTCTCCACTCTCATTCCTACCAGGTACTCAATACTTCCCAATTACGCCATCCACTTGACTCATTCCCAACTCTAGCATTCAAAGATTCCAAATTAGTTTTTGATAGATTTAATCTAAAATTGTATAAACACCGCAACAAAGCATTATATGTAAAGGTGTATGTGTGTGTGTCTATAATTATATGGTCGCATATATACGTTTATATGATACGAAACATGTGATAATACAGTTATAAGTAATTTTTTGGTACGCCAGTGATCACTGTATTTTTATGTGCATATTTCCTGGCTATTTGAGTATTTTATGTTTATATTGTATATTATCCAAAATGCATCTCAATTGTGTGTTTGCAAGGAAAAACTGGAAATATAAGTTTCTATTTCCATTTTTTCGTATTTTTTTAAATATGCTTTGTCAGCAAGCCTGACCAATCGGAAGAAAAATAGAAAGATGCATAGATAGATAGATAGATAGATAGATAGATAGATACATACATACATACATACATACATACATACATACATACATATAAACACACATGCATGCATACATACATGCATACATACATACATGCATACATACATACATGCATACATACATACATGCATA
>JAXCGZ010017297.1:40000-42500 GCA_037179515.1 Halocaridina rubra | reverse complement strand
TATATATATATGCATATAGCCAAATCAGCACTTTACATATGTGAAAACATGAATCATTTTTACTCCGACTGGGACTTGAACCTAGGATTTCTAATTACTAAGCCAAGGCGCTACCAACTAGACCACAGAAAGTAAAAAGGAAACAGACCTTATAGCTTCTATCTGCTATTATAGGAATGAGCGCATTCTCTCTGAATGCCACTATGTTTATATTACAGCTACCACAAGCTCACTCGTGGTTTCGTTTTCGCATTTAATTCAACTCCCAATCTCATTTGGGACCAACAATAACCAAATAAGCACATTACATATATGAAAACATGAATAATTTTTACCCCGAACGGTAGTGCCTTCGCTTAGTAATTATAAGTCCTAGATTCAAGCCCCGGTTGGGGTGATAATGATTCATGTTTTCACATATGTAATGCGCTTATTTGGTTATTCTTGGTCTCGAATGAGATTGGGAGTTGAATTAAATGAGAAAACAAAACCATGAGTGAGCTTGGGGAAACTGTAATATGAACATAGTGGCATTCAGATAGAATGCTTTCATTTCTACTATAGCAGATATAAGCTATAAGGTCTGTTTCCTTTTAACTTTCTGTGGTGTAGTTGGTAGCAACTTGGCTTAGTAATTATAAGTCCTAGGTTCAAGTCCCGGTCGGGGTAAAAATTATTCATGTTTTCACATATGTAATGTGCTTATTTGGTTATTATTGGTCCCGAATGAGATTGGAAATTGAGTTAAATGCGAAAGCTAAACCACGAGTGAGCTTGGGGAAACTGTAATATGAACATAGTGGCATTCAGATAGAATGCGTTCTTTCCTACTATAGCAGATATAAGCTATAAGGTCTGTTTCCTTTTAACCTTCTGTGGTGTAGTTGGTAGCGTCTTGGCTTAGTAATTATATGTCCTAGGTTCAAGTCCCTGTCAGGGTAAAAATGATTCATGTTTTCATATATGTAATGTGTTTATTTGGTTATTGTTGGTCCGAATGAGATTCGGAGTTGAATTAACTGCGAAAACGAAACCATCAGTGAGGGTGAGGAAGCTGTAATATGAACATAGTGGCATTCAGATAAAATGCATTAATTTCTACTATAGCAGACATAAGCTATAACGTGTGTTTCCTTTTAACCTTTTGTGGTGTAGTTGGTAGTGCCTTGGCTTAGTAATTATAAGTCCTAGGTTCAAGTCCCGATCGGGGTAAAAATGATTCATTACTTAGCTTAGTAATTATAAGTCCCAAGTTCAATTCCCTGTCGGGGTAAGAACTTTTCATATTTTCACATATGTTAATGTGCTTATTTGGTTATATATATATATATATATATATATATATATATATATATATATATATATATATATATATATATATATATATATATATATATATATATATATATATATATATATATATACATATATGCATGTACTTGCACACACACATGCACGCACATTTTTTCAGTGTAAGAGTAGTTGATAATTGGAATTCGCTAAGTGAGGAGGTAGTTAATGCTATCTCAATTCATAGTTTTAAGGACAGGTATGATAAGTATCACTAAGTACAAAATGGAACCGATAAGGAGACGGGAAGATACGAGCTTTGGGCTCTTTCCCGTAAACACAATTAGGCAATCACAATTAGGTAATCACACACACACACGCACACCCAAACCTCTAGAACTAGAGGTCATAGTTTGAAGCTTCGTAAGAAAACTTCTTTGCAGGATGTAACGAAGTACTTTTTTAGTGCAAGAATAAGCGAGAAGGTAGTCAATTCTATCTCAATCCATAGCTATAAGGACAGGTATGATAAGTATCACTAAGTATAAAATGGAACCGATAAGGAGACGGGAAGATACTAGCTTTGGGCTCTTTCCCGTAAGCACAATTAGGTAATCACACACACACACACACACACACACACACACACACACACACACACACACACACACACACACACACACACACACACACACACCCAAGCTTGACTACTCGGTGGCTGGAGTACAACTTCAAGAGACAGAAAATGAGAGAGATCTAGGAGTAAACATACTGGCAGATTTGTCTCCAGAAATACATATAAATGGCATAGTAAGGGCAGCATATGCATTCTTATCAAATGTAAGGGTAGCCTTCAGGCACATGGACAAGGAAATGTTCAGAAATATTTATGTAACCTATGTGAGGCCAAAACTCGAATATGCAGCCCCCTTTTGGAATCCGCACTTGAAAAAGCACATAGCTAAACTTGAAAAAGTTCAAAGACATGCCACGAAACTGGTGCCAGAAATACGCAATCTCAGTTATGATGA
Organism: Halocaridina rubra; assembly: GCA_037179515.1. Taxonomy (NCBI): domain Eukaryota; kingdom Metazoa; phylum Arthropoda; class Malacostraca; order Decapoda; family Atyidae; genus Halocaridina; species Halocaridina rubra. The sequence continues at coordinate 40,179 of JAXCGZ010017297.1, read as the reverse complement.
GAGGCTGAGGGAATTAGACTTACCATCACTCGAAGCTAGAAGAGTGAGGGGGGATATGGTGACAGTCTTTAAATTCCTTCATGGTTATGATAGAGTGGATAGGGATCGATATTTTGATATGGCTGGCTCTAGAACTAGAGGTCATAGTTTGAAGCTTGGTAAGAAAACTTCTTTGCATG
>JAXCGZ010017297.1:0-37500 GCA_037179515.1 Halocaridina rubra | reverse complement strand
GATAGGGCTGGGCAGATTGCATATTCCTAGACTTCCAGAAAGCGTTTGACACTGTTCCACATGGGAGACTTATTAGGAAGCTGCAAGCAATGGCTAGAGTAGGTGGAAATGTTTTGGAATGGATAAAAACTTACTTAGAAGGAAGGGAACAGAGGGTTAGAGTAAGACACTCAGTGTCTGAATGGAGAAGAGTTAGTAGTGGAGTTCCACAGGGTTCAGTTTTTGGGCCACTTTTGTTCCTTGTATATGTAAATCACCTACCAGAGTCTGTAAATTCATTCATGAATATGTTTGCAGATGATGCAAAGATTGTGAAGAAAGTAAAAAACGAGAACAATGGTAGAAAACTTCAGGAGGATCTAAATAATCTGCATGAGTGGTCAGAAAAGTGGCTAATGAAATTCAATACTTCAAAATGTAAGGTAATGAGAATGGGTACAAGTGCAAGAAGGCCCAAGAGATCTAGGAGTAAACATACTGGTAGATTTGTCTCCAGAAATACATATAAATGGCATAGTAAGGGCAGCATATGCATTCTTATCAAATGTAAGGGTAGCCTTCAGGCACATGGACAAGGAAATGTTCAGAAATATTTATGTAACCTATGTGAGGCCAAAACTCGAATATGCAGCCCCCTTTTGGAATCCACACTTGAAAAAGCACATAGCTAAGCTTGAAAAAGTTCAAAGACATGCCACGAAACTCGTGCCAGAAATACGCAATCTCAGTTATGATGAGAGGCTGAGGGAATTAGACTTACCATCACTCGAAGCTAGAAGAGTGAGGGGGATATGGTGACAGTCTTTAAATTCCTTCATGGTTATGATAGAGTGGATAGGGATCGATATTTTGATATGGCTGGCTCTAGAACTAGAGGTCATAGTTTGAAGCTTGGTAAGAAAACTTCTTTGCAGGATGTAAGGAAATACTTTTTCAGTGTAAGAGTAGTTGATAATTGGAATTGGCTAAGCGAGGAGGTAGTTAATGCTATCTCAATCCATAGTTTTAAGGACAGGTATGATAAGTATCACTAAGTATAAAATGGGACCGATCAGGAGACGGGAAGATACGAGCTTTGGGCTCTTTCTCGTAAACACAATTAGATAAGTACAATTAGGTAAGTACTCAAACCTCTAGAACTAGAGGTCATTGTTTGAGGCTTCGTAAGAAAACTTCTTTGCGGTAGTACTTTTTTAGTTTAAGAGTTGTTGATAATTGGAATTCACTAAGCGAGGAGGTAGTCAATGCTAACTCAATCCATAGTTATAAGGACAGATATGATAAGTATCACTAAGTATACTGCGCTGAACTACAGACCGGTTTTCTTGACCAGTATAGTTTGGAAAGTTATGGAAACACTACTAAGAAAACATATCTCTCTTCACTTGGAATCCTTCAACTTTTTGCCAGCTTAATTTTCATCTAATTTTTCCTTCCGTTTTTCAGAAGAGGTTTTCATTTGATTTCTCACAGAGTACTAGTTTTCTCAATATCATGAAATCAATGTCTGGCCCTTATTTTCTCCCGTTTCTGCCTCGAATTCGTGGTTTATTTTACCTTTTTTCTTTCACCAATCTTTCCCTATCATTTTCTTCCAGTTTCACCACCATCGCAGGTAATAATGTCCTCTTTGTCTTTCACCATCCCCATTACTCGTATTTTCCCAGTCCTTTTTTTTCAGGTATTCTTGTTGTCATATTTCCCTACAATTCATCAACGCTCTCTAATACTCATTTTTCTCCCTGATCCAGGTTTTTCATTTTCCTGTTTTGCTTTTCTCAAGCTCTCATTTTCCTCCAGTCCAACCTCAAGGCAGGTGTTCATTTTCATCTAGTTATCAAACGCTTTTGTCCTTTCCCCAACAACAACACTCACTCTCAAGTCTGTTGAAAAATAAGGTTTTCATAATCAATCTTCTCGACAGTCACCACCCTCCCGTTCTCATTTCCTTCCAATTTTTTTCAAGCTCTTGAATCACATTCTTTGATTATATCACCTTCTTCAAACTTTCATGTTCTCTCAGTCGTGGTCTGAGTTGATATTTTTAGTTTCTCTGGCTCATTCACCATCACTCAGCTCTCAATTTTGCTTGATTCTGGGTTGAGCTCTGGTTTTCACATTTTCCTCAAGTGTTTCATCGGTGTGCAGATAAATGCTCGCAATACAAATGCTCACAACACATAGGCCCAACCAAGTCAAATTCTCACTAGACAAGTTATCACAACCTTTTATGATAAAGCAGATAAATGCTAGAGACGTCATTAAGTGATATATTTAATTTATAAAGTGTGGCGTGTTACACAACATAAAGATATCCATTTATTCAAGTGCAATATTATGTCCTGCTGCAACAAGAAAAATAATTCCTACAATTTCATTGGATATCAACTTACATTGTCTTTCCCTATGAATAAAAAAAGCTTTGTTTATCTAAGCCCCGGTCAAAGCGGAACGATATTTTGTGTTCTGTTAACTTTTGAAAGCAATCATGGGTGCAATGTCCTCCAACTAAAATCATATTGTCAGTCTGAGTGTCAGGCCATGTATTGCCAGTTAATATACGCTTTGAAGCACAATTTACTACTTTGTTCAATTATAGTATATTGTGACTTTTTCTTGCTTCTTTTTACTGCCCTGGAATTGCTTTTCTTGGCATCATTGGTGATGAAGGTTTCCATCAACTTAAAAATGACAAACATGAGGAGAAATATATTTTGATCATGTGCCTCTTGCTCCTCTAATATTGTAAGCATTTGTTTCACCACCATGAAGCTCTTCTATGCTTCCAGTCCTAACCCTGGCTCAAGATTTCCATTTTCTTTGAGTATTTTACCATCCTCAAGAACTCATTTTCTACCCATTCTGACCTGGGCTCAGAATCTTATATGTTTTTTAGACGCTCACTGTTCTCTCATATTCGTGTTGTCCCATTGTCTCCACGTGTCCATATTCACGTCGTGCCCCCTTCCATCTCTCATTTTTGTGTTGTCCCAGTGTCTCCTCGTGTTTCTATGTAAGTAGTGCCCTCTTTTCCATCTCTCATTTTTGTGTTGTCCCAGTGCCTCCTCGTGTCTATATTCACGTAGTGTCCCCATTCCATCTCCCATTTTCTTCATATTAAATGCGACTTCCTGCGTTCGTTTTCAAGTTCTCATTTTCGTACAATCATTGTGAGATTCCTTGATCTTATTTTCCTTTTGCATAATCTCTTCTATGTCTTTATCATTCGGGCTTTCTCACTTTCCCCTTAGCTTCTGTATTTTTCTCATCCATCTTTTCTTTCATTTATGCTAAGTCACCTATCGAAGGAGCAGAGATGAATACATACATACATACATACATACATGCATATTCATATGCATGCATTATTATATCTATCTATCTATCTATCTATCTATCTATCTATCTATCTATCTATCAGTATAAATTTTTATCTGTTTGGCTGTATTTCTGTCATACTTTATATAATTATTTATCACTGGCGTTCCCAGCATTGACCACTGTGCCAAAGATATGTGAATAAACTTTAAAATTTTTTCGTGTTTGTGATCATCATCTTTGAAGATTGAGTGACAAATCGTCCCAGTTTTTAAGACCACGGTATTCTCCCTATGATTAGGCTTTGCCCCAGCTTCGCTTAGAATTTAACCCATACTTGCTTTTTGCTCGCACGAGCGGTGTTAGCAGATCGTTTACGTACACATAACGTTGGAAATACTTCGCATAACCACCATTTCTCTTATTTTCCGGAAATGTGACTTAAAAGGGCATCACTCTGTTGTAAGAATATGTCCTTCAAAAGAAAATACCTGATATATGGCGTCTAGTTTCATCAGCCTTTTTTAACCCCCACAAGTCACCTATGTCACGTAGACCTTTTGCACCGCTACGCTTTAATAATAACGCGACTTTAGTACCCGACGTGACCGGCTGGGTTTCCAGACGTATACTGGAAGTTCCAGAGGAGTACGAGAGAGAGAGAGAGAGAGAGAGAGAGAGAGAGAGAGAGAGAGAGAGAGAGAGAGAGAGAGAGAGAGAGAGAGAGAGAGAGAGAGAGAGAGAGAGAGAGAGAGAGAGAGAGAGAGATTGGAAGGAGGTGAAGGGGTTGGTGGTAGAATTGTGTTAATATTTGTATTTCTTGGAGTCAACGTCTTCTTGAGGGATTTTTTTTTTCTTCGGAGATATGCTCGTTCGTCTTAATATATTTCGTTTGATTTAAAATGATATATAAAACTACTTAAAATACCCATCACTCAACTGGAAAAATCAGGTGTACACTTTATCCTTTATATTGAAAAGAAATGAACAATAACAGGCTTTTCAATTTTCTGAATGGTAGACTTTGCCTCACCACTGAAAATATTGTAAAAGGAAAAAAAAACCCCACGAACTTCGGAAGTGAACACTGTAGGATGAAATCACTCAAAGGGTGAGTCCGACGTGAACACGATGTTTCATCAGGTTTTAAAGTCATTGTCGATTGTTTGCTGTGCGCTCTCGCGCGCCTCCTGACCAGTCATCATGGTAAACTTACACTCCCCACCTTGCGAAATGTTTCTCTTTATTTTCTTCTCTCTCTCTCCATTGGTGGATTGTGGCGTTTCAGTCTTGTTTTTGCACTCTACCAATTTCCTATTACAACTTCATTCTGCATTCTTCATTCATTGCCTTTTTCCCTCATTCACTATTTCCCACGTCTCCTCGCTTGTGCCCTTATTCAATAGCGTCTGATCCCCTCAACCCTGATCTATTTGGATATCTCCTTTTCCATCTTCATATTCGGTGCATTGTTCTTCTCCCATCTCCAATCCCATTCCCAAGTCATTCGTTGAATATTTTCCCAATGTTCCTCTGATATGGGTTGTTTCCCTATACCACTCTTTCATTCTCCACTCCCACTCTGTTTTATTCTCCCTTTTGAACCCTCATTCAATAGTCTCCAGTCATTCTTCTCAAAGTACTCTCTTCTTTTTTTTCTCCTCATTTCCCATTCCCAATCCCATTATTCTTTTCTTTCCCAATCCTGCCATCATGCAGATCCCCCCATTTACTCTTCCCTTCGAATTCCGCTTCATAGTTCATTCCTCCCGCATTTCATTCACTCATTTATTAATGCATCCCAGTTCCTATACATTATTCCTTCATAAACTCACTCGTACACTCCTTCCTAACGCATTCATTCGTCTTGACCAGTTCCCTTTTCCATTCTCCTCTTATCTTCCTTATCCATTCCTTCCTCCCAAACCTCTGTCATCTTCCTTAATTCCTCCCATCTTATATATATATATATATATATATATATATATATATATATATATATATATATATATATATATATATATATATATATATATATATATATATATATATATATCAGTTTCCCTCCAATTCCACTATCATTTGTCTTCTCCCTCAGAAAATAATAATAATAATAATAATAATAATAATAATAATAATAATAATAATAATAATAATAATAATAATAATAATAATAATGATTTTTTTTTAAAATGAAATCAGTGTAACAAGTACACAATAAAATAAAGAAACACCCATATAATGAACTAAGTAGCTTTTGTTCTGGAACCTCCGGCTTTCTTGTCCATAAGGCATGTGTTATCCATAAGAGCAATGATAGAAAAGTAATCGCAGATTTATTCGTAAAGCTCTCTTTATGTGTTGTGTAGTACAGTTTTTTCTGCCAACATCCGTTATTATTATTATTATTATTATTATTATTATTATTATTATTATTATTATTATTATTATTATTATTATTATTATTATTATTATTATTATTATTATTATTGCGGCTGATGTTGACTTTGTTGTCTTATGTAAATATGCCTGTACCAATATTTTGCTTTGAGGAGCTATGATAAACTTCTTCTAAGGATACAGTTTTGTGAGGTCTCAAATGGGAGTGAATGAGTCAGAATTCTGAATATTCTCAGTGCCACATTGGATGTAGTATCCATCCTCTCCCTTTGGGAGGTTTAAATTTACAATTTCCCCAGTTGGTTTCAGCAGCTTCTCTTGGCTAACTACTTGATTATGAGGAGAAGAGAATAGTGGCGTCCTCTTTTTATAAACCGTGTCAAATTAGTAAAGCTAGAGAACACATCATGCGATATTTGGAATCTGTGTGAGACAGTAACTTCGCAATATTAAGCTCCGAAAGGGGTAAAAATCCTTATCCCTGCTCTCATGCTCAATAAATTAATATGGAGAAATACTCTATGTATATTCATCTAATTATATAATACTGATATCTTTTTCTGCACTTGGTAGATGGTTTGCAATAACATAGTGATGTGCCACAGTTTGTATTTGTCTGAGACATGAACCCCTCCAGTAGGTGGTTCAATAAGAATGTCTGCCTTCAGTCATTCTCTTCTTTTATCCAGTATTGAACACAGATGCTTATGAGTACTTAAACTATTGCCTAGTTTTCATCACTAGTGCTGTGCATCTTGCTGTGTCTAAACCTGTTGTAGTATTAAATATTTGACACTGCTCATAGCTGCAGCTATGTTATCGCCTGTAATAATTTCCTTTGTAATTTGTTCGTTCTGACATTCATGTCCATGGCACCAGCCGCCGTTGCAATACTACAACTGGAGGAACTTTGGATTTAACTTGGACTGGTCAAGACAGTTCCAATTTAATATTTCTTCCTATATCTACACCGAATATATTGGAGTATTCGTTACACATATCTTACTAATTCATTACAAGTCACAACTCTCTCTATCCCTATTTCACTTTTCTCTCTTTTTTTCTCATGAACTATAATTATGGAATGTTCACAACTTATGGACCAAATTCCCGGCATAGAGGGGTACTAAGAATCCAAGATGATCTTGTTCACTTTACTCTTGGCGTGAGGGTAGACAGTCTTGGTTGTAAGAAAAATGCTGCCCATTACCTTGCACCTCCTGATAGATCTGTTTCTTTCATTATACACTTTTCTAACATCCGTGGTCTGAGCTTTCATCTTTTGTCAGTGGAACAGCACTTGGGTACATCCCTCCCTAGCCTCCTCCTTCTTTCAGTAACCCAGCTGTCTACCCGTGCATTCCCTGACCCCTTTTATATATCTCACTATAACCAATATTCTCAATTCCATTCTAAAGATAAGGTCTGTACCTACTGATACGCTAACACTCCTATTGCAAGGCTCATGGATCTTGGATATCCTGACTTTAATGTTCTCTTGCTGATGATTTATTTCTCCACTACCAGTATATTTCTTTGCTTCTGCTACTGCTCTCCTAGTTCTACTGACTTTGTGTCTTTCTTTGAGTATCTGTCTTCTTGCCATGAGTCCTTGCTATTTTCTCCCCCACATGTTGAAGTTCTCTACACTGGAGGCTTCAGTGTACACTACACTGAGTGGCTTCATTCTTCTCACACTGATGTGGGAGAAAGTAAGGCTCTTGTATTCTCTGTTACTCAAGATCTGAAGCAGATTATCAAGCATCCTGCATGTGATCCCGATTGCCATGACCATGCAGCTAACACTCTTGACCTATTTATTTTTTCTAATCCTAGAAGCTTTTCATATTCTGTACTTTCCTCTCTTGGTAAATCTGACCACTTTTGATCTCAGTCTCCTCCATTTTCACTCTCTCTCTATCAGTTCTTCCTACTCAACTTCTTTGCCACTTTGAGTGTACCCAACATGTGACGAGTTGTGTAACTTTCTCTTTGATTTCTCTTTGGCTCTCAATGTTTTTCCAACTCCTCCATAAGCAATTCCAGCACACCTGTCCCTCATACTTTACCCCTTCTAACACTATGTCCTCCTCTATTCTTTCTTCATGCAAAATCCACTTTTTTTCGTCCTCCAATGACGGACAATGCTTCTGTATCTGATGGCATCCCTGCAAGGTTCCTAAAGGAGTTTGCTAATGACTGGCTTCTGCACTTTGACGTCTTTTTCACCTCATTCTCTTGACCAGTATCTTCCCTTCATCTTGGACACATACTCTACTGCACCCTGTTTCTAAGAAGAGTGATCATTCCTTTCCTTCCAGTTCCCGACCAATTGCCCTAACCTCTGCTAACGCTAGAGTATTCGAAAGTTTGTTCAATTCTCATATCTTGAAACATCTTGATTCTAACTTACTTATTCCTTATCACCAGTACAGCTTCTGCAAGGTAAGATCCCCTGGTGACCTCTCTCCTATCTCTCTCATGTATGGCCATGTTCTCTGAAGAACAATGGGGCATCCTTTGTCATCGCCCTTGATATTTCTAAGGCTTTTGACAGTGTGGCACGAAGTTCTGTTGGCAAAACTTCGTGCTTATGGTTTTATCCCTTCTCTCTGTTCTCTGATTTCCAGGTTTCTTTTTGATAGATTTATATTTGTGGTTGTTGGCGGCACAGCACCTAGCTCTCTAGAGGGCTCTGTTCTTTCACCTACTCTGTTCCTTCTCTTCATCAATGATCTTCTCCAGTCCCCATTCTCCAGTCTTTTCCATGGCTTTTGCTATAATTCCACTCTTTGTATTTCCCCTGGCTTCTCTTTAGAACCTTCATCTGCTACTTGTAATCAGTCTTGTATCACTCTGTCTTCAATTCTACTCCGATTTACAGAGAGTATCTGAGTGGGGCTCCAATAATTTAGTTACAATTAATGTTTCCAAGACAGTTTCTAACTGTCCTTTTATCTTCTTCTCCTCGTTATAGCTTTATTGCCTTCGAAGCTAACGAAATTTACCCAGTTAATTCTTTTAACATAATAGGTATCCAGATAGCCTCTAAGTCGTCTTGAAGGAGTTACTTAATCAAAAGGCATCTAAAAAATTGGAGGCTCTGTTTCGTTTTCGTTATTACTTTTCCTGTTTTCAGTTTCTTAAAATCAATAAAGAGCTTAGCCATCCCTGCTTAGAATACTCCTAACTTCTGGGGTGCTTCTTCTTCTACTTATGTCCTTGACAGGGTTGAATATAAGGCAATCACACTCATCAATTATACCTGCTTTTACATCTATCTGGAAACTCTCTTTGCCGTAAGGTATCATCTCTTTTTCTTTTCTATTATTATTATTTCCTTCGCTGCTCTCGTGAGTTGGCGAGTTGCATCCCTCCCCCACTGTCATGACTGTGTAACATTTGCCAAGCGGCCTCATCTAACAGGTACCATGTGGAGATTTGTAGCTCGCAAATTGGTTGGTGCAGTGATTGCTTTTTCCAGTCTGCCTCCAGACTCTGAACTCTCTTCCCCCTTCTGTGTTTCCTAATTCTTATAACCTATCTTCTTTTAAAAAGCGGTTCTATCGTCATTTCAGGGACTAATCCTGCCATATTTCTGGCCTTCATTACTTTGACTATTCTTTCGGCCTGTCCTTCTCCTATTGTGTATCATTCTCTACTTTCTGCCTTGTTCTTAAGTTTTTACTCTTTATTAGTATCAGTGTTTTCTCACATGCGTGGCCTGATGAGGGCGATTTTTCTTGAATGTCATGGTGAAAAAAAAAGAAAATAAATAAATAAATAAAAAAAAAAAATATAATATATATATATATATATATATATATATATATATATATATATATATATATATATATATATATATATATATATATATATATATATATATATGGTTAGTAGGTTGGCCATGGCACTAGCCGCCCATTGAAAGACTATGACTGAAGGTATTAGGATGCAACTAGGACTTGTCCAGACAGTTCCAGGTTGAGTCTTTCATTAGGACAGTTCTGTCCTCATGCCTACATCTACACTGAATATTCTGGTGTATTCATTACACATCTCTTGCTATTCCATTACATTTGACAAGTCACAACATTCCCCACATCTGTTTCTTTTTCTCTCTTTTTTATTAACATTTTATTATTATTTATGGAAGGTCCACAGCTAATGGCCCCCAGTACCTTGCATAGAGGGGTGCGAATAATCTCCGGGGATTGTGTTGACTCCACTATTGGCTTGAGGGCAGACATACCTGGTGGTAGTAAAGTTTCTGCCCCTGACCTTGCACATTCGTGGGCTGAACTCTAATCTATCGCTTGTGGAACAGCACTTGGGTGCTTTCCTCCCTAACCTCCTCCTCCTCTCTGAAACCCAGCTGTCTATACATGCTTCCACTGAAACATTTCAAATCTCTCACTATAATCTGTATACTCGTTTTCGTTCCAAAGGTGGAGTCTGTGCCTACTGCAACACTAGCACTCCTATTGCAAGGCTCATGAACCTTGAAAATCCCGATTTTGATGTTCTCTGGCTAAAAGTTTATCTCTCCAATACCACTATCTTCATTTACTTCTGCTACTGTTCTCCAAACTCTACCGAGTTTGTGTCTTTCTTTGAATATCTGTCCTCGTGCCATGAGTTCTTGCTATCTTCTCACCCACATGCCGAAGTTCTACACATTGGAGACTTCAATGTACACCACAGTGAGTGGCTTAATTCTTCTCACAATGATGTGGGAGAAAGTGAGGCCCTTGCTTTCTCTAATACTCACGATCTGGAGCAAGTTATCAAACATACTACTCATGTTCCTGATCGTTGCAAACATGCAGCAAACACTCTTGACATATTTTTTACTTCTAATCCTTCAAACTACTCTTATTCAATGCTTTCCCCTCTTGGTAAATCTGACCACTCTATGATCTCAATCTCTTCCATTATCGCTCCCCCTCCACCAATCCCTCCTACTCAGCGCCGCCTTTGGCACTTTGAGCGTATCCATCATGAAAATTTGCGTAACTTCCTCTTTGACTTCCCATGGGATGACTACTGCTTTTAGTCCCTCAACCCTGATCAGGTAGCTCTAAAAGTTGCTGAGATCATGACTGCGGGAATGGAGGTGTACATCCCCTCTTCTACAAAAACTTTCTCTCTCCCTAAACCTTGGTTTGACCGTGCCTACTCCATGACTATCCAGGCCAGGAATTGGGCACGCCTATCTTACACACAAGCCTCTACTTCCGATTTAACTTGCTATGCTTTCACTGTAGCTAGGAATCGCTGTACTGTTCAGATTCGAAGGCCTAAGGCTTCCTTTATAAGAAAGAGAGTTGGTAACCTTAACTCCTCTCCCACTGACAAATGCTTCTGGTCCTTAGCCAAAAACCTCTCCAAAAACTTCTGAAACTTAAGATTTACCCCTCTCATTCGTTCTGATGGTTCTATAGCTTTCTCTCCCACTGACAAAGCTACCCTCTTTGGATCTCATTTTTCTGCCAACTCTTCTGTAAATGATTCCAGCGTACCTGTTCCTCAATTTTTACTCCTCTCTAACACTAGGCCCTCCCTTATCCTTTCCTCATGCAAAGTTCATAAGGTTCTTTGCTCATTAATTACGAACAAGGCATCTGGTTCCGATGGTATCCCTGCAAAGTTCCTTAAGGAGTTTGCAGATGAACTGGCCCCCATGCTTTGCCGTCTTTTTGCCTCATTCTGTCAACCAGTATCTATCCTTCAACTTGGAAGCATGCTCTATTTCAACCTGTTCCTATGAAGTGAGATCTTTACTCATTCTTCCTGTTCTCTGATTTCTAATTTTCTTACTGACCGTTTTACATCTGTAGCCCTTTCTTTGTTACCAGTGGTGTTCCAAAGAGCTCTGTTCTTCCACCTTCTCTGTTCCTTCTCTCATCAATGATCTACAATCCCCATCTTCCTCTCTTCTTCATGCCTTTGCTGATGATTCTACCCTTCACTTTTCCTCTGCCTTTTCTTCTCAACCTTCATCTGCTACTCGTAATCAGTCTCGTATTACTCTTTCTTCTATTCTCAACTCCGATTTGCAGAGAGTATCTGAGTGGGGCACTCAAAATTTAGTTAAATTCAATGCCTCCAAGACAGTTTCTGGCTATCTCTGTATCTTCTTCCCCTTCTGATAACCTTATTGTCTTCGAAACTAACGAAATTTACCCTCTTAATTCTATTAAAATATTAGGAATCCATATAGCCTTAAACTTGTCTTGGAGGAATCACATAATCCAACTTTCTAAATCTTTATCCAAAAAATTGGGGGTTCTGTTTTGCATTCGTCATTTCTTTTCCTCTTTACTGTTACTTAAAATTTATAAAGGTCTTATCCAACCCTGCTTAGAATACTGCTCACACTTCTGGGGTGCTTCTTCTTATACTTATCTCCTTGATAGGGTTGAATCTAAGGCAGTCATACTCATTAATGATCCTTCTCTTACTTCTAATCTGGATTCTCTCTCTCCTCGTCGTAAGGTATCACCCCCATTAACACCACCAAGCGTGTCTACCCTCTCGCTAATACTGGAGTCAACAAGATCCCCGGAGAGTCTTAGCACCCCTCTATACCTGGTACTGGGGGCCATAAACTGTGGACCTTCCATAATAATAGTAGAAATGAGGAAAAACGAGAGCAAAAATAAACATGTGGATCACCCTTTTCAAATACAATATCTTTCATTTTTTCTATCACTGTTTCTTTGTAGTAATCTGTATTTACATTTTTAGTGCCATCTCCTTCACTGCCTTTTTTTTTACTGCAACATTTTACTTTACTGCACCTGAAAAAGATCTAGTAATGCCCTCATGTTCCGTATTCAGCATCTGAAAATCTTTTCAAAAGTGTTCAGTGTTTCCCTTTGTCTGGACAATCCAAGCTGCAATCTCGTCTCTCTCAGAAGAGAGCAGTGAATTAACATATAATTAAGTTAGGCTGTCACTCAACTGTTTGTTGTTATCTTCTTGTTTAGAAATTCTGATTTTTAGTTATTTTCCCCCCTTTCCAACTTTTTTATTATTTTTCTAGTTCTTTGCGCTCTTCCCCTAGTGCCTTGTTAGACTTGTAGTGTTATGGCTCCCTAAAAGGCTTATTAGTATTGTATATGAACGTCACGTGAACCTTTAGTCTTATATCATGCAGTATACTGTGGATTTTTATAACTATTGTTGCAGAGAGAGCGACATTATTATTATTATTATTATTATTATTATTATTATTATTATTATTATTATTATTATTATTATTATTATTATTATTATTATTATTATTATTATTATTATTATTATTATTATTATTATTATTATTATTATTATTATCTTATATGTGCCAGTGTAATATACTTTCCTAAATATGTTAAAAAATATTTATTCTTTATTTCTAAATAGTAACTTTGTTTTTTCTTATACAGTTATAATGCGAATTGCAGATATGATATTATGTAAACACAAAAAATTACTATATTTTTAAAATGTTTTTTACAGAGAGGACTGAAGGTTTGGTTGCTGTTTTTGGCAGACACTTGTATTTTTACCGATATAGTTTTCATAATAATTCACGTGTTTTAGTATCTCTCCCAAGTTTTATTCATTGCAGCCTCTTCTACAGACTCCTCTGAATTACTTATAATCTCTCTTAGTGTTTCATGTTCTTGTATAATAATTTCCAATATATTTTTTTCATTTCTCTATCCATATTCTGAATTTTATCATCAAGGTTTGATACAAGGGTCAAAAGGTCCCTGACTTTTTGTTTCAGAATCCTAAGAGCTACTTCCTCTCCCACAGTCCCCAGGGATCCTTTACTGTTCCTCTCCCTACTATTAGACGGGGGGGGGGGTTAGAGACAGAGCCTGCTTCTTATTAAAGTTTGAGTCTCACAGAATACACACACACACACACACACACACACACACACACACACAGAGGTATGCAAAGCGCTGATGGATTTAGATGTTCATAAAGCTACAGGTCCTGATGACATATCCCCTCATGTGCTTAAAAAAATGCGCAAACACAATATAAGTGGCACTAAGTATCATATTTAAGGAGTCATTGGAGTCGGGGGAGATTCCAAGATGCTGGAAACAAGCAAATGTGATACCTATCTTCAAAAAGGGAAGGAGGGATACGGCTCTGAACTATAGACCAGTTTCCTTGACCAGCATAGTTTGCAAACTTATGGAGAAACTACTAAGGAAACATATCTCTCTTCACTTGGAATCCTTCAACTTTTTGTCAGTGAGGCAACATGGCTTCAGAGAAGGAAGATCAACAGTAACAAACTTATTAGAATTTTATGATGAGGTAAGCCAAATCTTACAGGAAAGAGAGGGCTGGGCAGATTGCATATTCCTAGACTTCCAGAAAGCGTTTGACACTGTTCCACATGGGAGACTTATTAGGAAGCTGCAATCAATGGCTAGAATAGGTGGAAATGTCTTGGAATGGATAAAAACTTACTTAGAAGGAAGGGAACAGAGGGTTAGAGTAAGACACTCAGTGTCTGAATGGAGAAGAGTTAGTAGTGGAGTTCCACAGGGTTCAGTTTTAGGGCCACTTTTGTTCCTTGTATATGTAAATGACCTACCAGAGTCTGTAAATTCATTCATGAATATGTTTGCAGATGATGCAAAGATTGTGAAGAAAGTAAAAAACGAGAACAATGGTAGAGAACTTCAGGAGGATCTAAATAATCTGCATGAGTGGTCAGAAAAGTGGCTAATGAAATTCAATACCTCAAAATGTAAGGTAATGAGAATGGGTACAAGTGCAAAAAGGCCCAAGCTTGACTACTCGGTGGCTGGAGTACAACTTCAAGAGACAGAAAATGAGAGAGATCTAGGAGTAAACATATTGGCAGATTTGTCTCCAGAAATACATATAAATGGTGTAGTAAGGGCAGCATATGCATTCTTATCAAATGTAAGGGTAGCCTTCAGGCACATGGACAAGGAAATGTTCAGAAATATTTATGTAACCTATGTGAGGCCAAAACTCGAATATGCAGCCCCCTTTTGGAATCCGCACTTGAAAAAGCACATAGCTAAGCTTGAAAAAGTCCAAAGACATGCCACGAAACTGGTGCCAGAAATACGCAATCTCGGTTATGATGAGAGGCTGAGGGAATTAGACTTGCCATCACTCGAAGCTAGAAGAGTAAGGGGGGATATGGTGACAGTCTTTAAATTCCTTCATGGTTATGATAGAGTGGATAGGGATCGATATTTCGATATGGCTGGCTCTAGAACTAGAGGTCATAGTTTGAAGCTTCGGAAGAAAACTTGTTTGCAGGATGTAAGGAAATACTTTTTCAGTGTAAGAGTAGTTGATAATTGGAATTCGCTAAGCGAGGAGGTAGTTAGTGCTACCTCAATCCATAGTTTTAAGGACAGGTATGATAAGTATCACTAAGTCTAAAAATGGAACCGATCAGGAGACGGGAAGATACGAGCTTTGGGCTCTTTCCCGTAAACACAATTAGGTAATCACAATTAGGTAATCACACACACATATATATATATATATATATATATATATATATATATATATATATATATATATATATATATATATATATATATATATATATGTATATATATATATATATATATATATATATATATATATATATATAAATATATATATATATATATATATATATATATATATATATATATATATATATATATATATATATATATATATATATATATATATATATATATATACATACATACATACATACATACACACATACATACATATAAAGAAGATAATGACAAGATCAGGGGATGGGGCCTCATTAAGATTGTTATACACAAATGCTGATGGATTAGCTGGTAAGGCAGTAGAATTAAAAGATAGGATTCACAACAGTAAGGCAGATATAGTAGCAATTACAGAGACTAAGTTGAGTGAGGACATAAACAGTGTCACAATTTTTCCTAAGGGCTTCAGAATATTAAGGGTTGAAAGATCTGAGAGGACTGGTGGAGGGATAGCACGGCTCATAAGTGAAAGGATTCAAGTTGAAGAAATAAACTTGGCTATAGAAAGTGAGTTCAAGGAATTTCTTGTTGCTCGCATAAATACTGGGTCAGAGAGCATTATAATAACTGTTGTATATAACCCACCAAGGAACCAAAATAGGCTAGAAGTTTATGAAGAAAGTCATATAGGTACTATTGAAGTCATAAACTCAGTTGTTAACATGGCATGGGAGAGAAAATGTAGGATTTTGATTATGGGAGATTTTAATCATAAAGAGATAGATTGGATAAATCTTGACCCACACAGTGGTGAGGACTCATTCGGGGCAAGATTCCTAGATTGCGTACAAGGGAATTTCATACACCAACATGTAATGGAACCAACGAGGGCCAGGGGTGAGGATGAGCCATCACTACTTGATCTAGTGTTCACAGATAATGTGTTGGATATTGAAAAAAATTGAGTATGAACCACCAATAGGAAAGAGTGACCACTATGTGTTGTTGATGGAGTATATCATTGAAGATATTCTGCCTGAGAGTAGAGGCACTGAGGACATGAGGAGGAACTATCCGAAAGGAGATTACATCAAAATGAATGAGCTTTTTGCAGTTATTGACTGGAGAACCTTATTTTACAACAAATCTGTACAAGAAATGCATGACATCTTTTGTGAGAAATATGGGAAGATAGTAGATTGCTGCATACCTTCCACCAAAGGTATGCAAGTTATCAAACATACTACTCATGTTCCTGATCGTTGCAAACATGCAGCAAACACTCTTGACATATTTTTTACTTCTAATCCTTCAAACTACTCTTATTCTATGCTTTCCCCTCTTGGTAAATCTGACCACTCTATGATCTCAATCTCTTCCATTATCGCTCCCCCTCCACCAATCCCTCCTACTCAGCGCCGCCTTTGGCACTTTGAGCGTATCCATCACGAAAATTTGCGTAACTTCCTCTTTGACTTCCCATGGGATGACTACTGCTTTTAGTCCCTCAACCCTGATCAGATAGCTCTAAAAGTTGCTGAGATCATGACTGCGGGAATGGAGGTGTACATCCCCTCTTCTACAAAAACTTTCTCTCTCCCTAAACCTTGGTTTGACCGTGCCTACTCCATGACTATCCAGGCCAGGAATTGGGCACGCCGATCTTACACACAAGCCTCTCCTTCCGATTTAACTTGCTATGCTTTCACTGTAGCTAGGAATCGCTGTACTGTTCAGATTCGAAGGTCTAAGGCTTCCTTTATAAGAAAGAGAGTTGGTAACCTTAACTCCTCTCCCACTGACAAATGCTTCTGGTCCTTAGCCAAAAATCTCTCCAAAAATTTCTGAAACTTAAGATTTACCCCTCTCATTCGTTCTGATGGTTCTATAGATTTCTCTCCCACTGACAAAGCTACCCTCTTTGGATCTCATTTTTCTGCCAACTCTTCTGTAAATGATTCCAGCGTACCTGTTCCTCAATTTTTACTCCTCTCAAACCCTAGGCCCTCCCTTATCCTTTCCTCATGCAAAGTTCATAAGGTTCTTTGCTCATTAATTACGAACAAGGCATCTGGTTCCGATGGTATCCCTGCAAAGTTCCTTAAGGAGTTTGCAGATGAACTGGCCCCCATGCTTTGCCGTCTTTTTGCCTCATTCTGTCAACCAGTATCTATCCTTCAACTTGGAAGCATGCTCTATTTCAACCTGTTCCTATGAAGTGAGATCTTTACTCATTCTTCCTGTTCTCTGATTTCTAATTTTCTTACTGACCGTTTTACATCTGTAGCCCTTTCTTTGTTACCAGTGGTGTTCCAAAGAGCTCTGTTCTTCCACCTTCTCTGTTCCTTCTCTCATCAATGATCTACAATCCCCATCTTCCTCTCTTCTTCATGCCTTTGCTGATGATTCTACCCTTCACTTTTCCTCTGCCTTTTCTTCTCAACCTTCATCTGCTACTCGTAATCAGTCTCGTATTACTCTTTCTTCTATTCTCAACTCTGATTTGTAGAGAGTATCTGAGTGGGGCACTCAAAATTTAGTTAAATTCAATGCCTCCAAGACAGAGTCTGGCTATCTCTGTATCTTCTTCTCCTTCTGATAACCTTATTGTCTTCGAAACTAACGAAATTTACCCTCTTAATTCTATTAACATATTAGGAATCCATATAGCCTTAAACTTGTCTTGGAGGAATCACATAATCCAACTTTCTAAATCTTTATCCAAAAAATTGGGGGTTCTGTTTTGTATTCGTCATTTCTTTTCCTCTTTACTGTTACTTAAAATTTATAAAGGTCTTATCCAACCCTGCTTAGAATACTGCTCACACTTCTGGGGTGCTTCTTCTTATACTTATCTCCTTGATAGGGTTGAATCTAAGGCAGTCATACTCATTAATGATCCTTCTCTTACTTCTAATCTGGATTCTCTCTCTCCTCGTCGTAAGGTATCACCCCCATTAACACCACCAAGCGTGTCTACCCTCTCGCTAATACTGGAGTCAACAAGATCCCCGGAGAGTCTTAGCACCCCTCTATACCTGGTACTGGGGGCCATAAACTGTGGACCTTCCATAATAATAGTAGAAATGAGGAAAAACGAGAGCAAAAATAAACACGTGGATCACCCTTTTCAAATACAACATCTTTCATTTTTTCTATCACTGTTTCTTTGTAGCAATCTGTATTTACATTTTTAGTGCCATCTCCTTCACTGCCTTTTTTTTTACTGCAACATTTTACTTTACTGCACCTGAAAAAGATCTAGTAATGCCCTCATGTTCCGTATTCAGCTTCTGAAAATCTTTTCAAAAGTGTTCAGTGTTTCCCTTTGTCTGGACAATCCAAGCTGCAATCTCGTCTCTCTCAGAAGAGAGCAGTGAATTAACATATAATTAAGTTAGGCTGTCACTCAACTGTTTGTTGTTATCTTCTTGTTTAGAAATTCTGATTTTTAGTTATTTTCCCCCCTTTCCAACTTTTTTATTCTTTTTCTAGTTCTTTGCGCTCTTCCCCTAGTGCCTTGTTAGACTTGTAGTGTTATGGCTCCCTAAAAGGCTTATTAGTATTGTATATGAACGTCACGTGAACCTTTAGTCTTATATCATGCAGTATACTGTGGATTTTTATAACTATTGTTGCAGAGAGAGCGACATTATTATTATTATTATTATTATTATTATTATTATTATTATTATTATTATTATTATTATTATTATTATTATTATTATTATTATTATTATTATTATTATTATCTTATATGTGCCAGTGTAATATACTTTCCTAAATATGGTAAAAAATATTTATTCTTTATTTCTAAATAGTAATTTTGTTTTTTCTTATACAGTTATAATGCGAATTGCAGATATGATATTATGCAAACACAAAACATTACTATATTTTTAAAATGTTTATTACAGAGAGGACTGAAGGTTTGGTTGCTGTTTTTGGCAGACACTTGTATTTTTACCGATATAGTTTTCATAATAATTCACGTGTTTTAGTATCTCTCCCAAGTTTTATTCATTGCAGCCTCTTCTACAGACTCCTCTGAATTACTTATAATCTCTCTTAGTGTTTCATGTTCTTGTATAATAATTTCCAATATATTTTTTTCATTTCTCTATCCATATTCTGAATTTTATCATCAAGGTTTGATAC
The DNA here is from genome assembly GCA_037179515.1 of Halocaridina rubra. NCBI lineage: Eukaryota > Metazoa > Arthropoda > Malacostraca > Decapoda > Atyidae > Halocaridina > Halocaridina rubra. The sequence continues at coordinate 18,115 of JAXCGZ010017297.1, read as the reverse complement.
AAGGGTCAAAAGGTCCCTGACTTTTTGTTTCAGAATCCTAAGAGCTACTTCCTCTCCCACAGTCCCCAGGGATCCTTTACTGTTCCTCTCCCTACTATTGGACGGGGGGGGGTTAGAGACAGAGCCTGCTTCATATTAAAGTTTGAGTCTCACAGAATACACACACACACACACACACACACACACACATATATATATATATATATATATATATATATATATATATATATATATATATATATATATATATATATATATATGTATATATATATATATATATATATATATATATATATATATATATATATATATATATATATATATATATATATATATATATATATATATACATACATGCATACATACATACACACATACATACATATAAAGAAGATAATGACAAGATCAGGGGATGGGGCCTCATTAAGATTGTTATACACAAATGCTGATGGATTAGCTGGTAAGGCAGTAGAATTAAAAGATAGGATTCACAACAGTAAGGCAGATATAGTAGCAATTACAGAGACTAAGTTGAGTGAGGACATAAACAGTGTCACAATTTTTCCTAAGGGCTTCAGAATATTAAGGGTTGAAAGATCTGAGAGGACTGGTGGAGGGATAGCACGGCTCATAAGTGAAAGGATTCAAGGTGAAGAAATAAACTTGGCTATAGAAAAGTGAGTTCAAGGAATTTCTTGTTGCTCGCATAAATACTGGGTCAGAGAGCATTATAATAACTGTTGTATATAACCCACCAAGGAACCAAAATAGGCTTGAAGTTTATGAAGAAAGTCATATAGGTACTATTGAAGTCATAAACTCAGTTGTTAACATGGCATGGGAGAGAAAATGTAGGATTTTGATTATGGGAGTTTTAATCATAAAGAGATGGATTGGATAAATCTTGACCCACACAGTGGTGAGGACTCATTCGGGGCAAGATTCCTAGATTGCGTACAAGGGAATTTCATACACCAACATGTAATGGAACCAACGAGGGCCAGGGGTGAGGATGAGCCATCACTACTTGATCTAGTGTTCACAGATAATGTGTTGGATATTGAAAAAAATTGAGTATGAATCACCAATAGGAAAGAGTGACCACTATGTGTTGTTGATGGAGTATATCATTGAAGATATTCTGCCTGAGAGTAGAGGCACTGAGGACATGAGAAGGAACTATCCGAAAGGAGATTACATCAAAATGAATGAGCTTTTTGCAGTTATTGACTGGAGAACCTTATTTTACAACAAATCTGTACAAGAAATGTATGACATCTTTTGTGAGAAATATGGGAAGATAGTAGATTGCTGCATACCTTTCACCAAAGGTATGCAAGTTATCAAACATACTACTCATGTTCCTGATTGTTGCAAACATGCAGCAAACACTCTTGACATATTTTTTACTTCTAATCCTTCAAACTACTCTTATTCTATGCTTTCCCCTCTTGGTAAATCTGACCACTCTATGATCTCAATCTCTTCCATTATCGCTCCCCCTCCACCAATCCCTCCTACTCAGCGCCGCCTTTGGCACTTTGAGCGTATCCATCACGAAAATTTGCGTAACTTCCTCTTTGACTTCCCATGGGATGACTACTGCTTTTAGTCCCTCAACCCTGATCAGGTAGCTCTAAAAGTTGCTGAGATCATGACTGCGGGAATGGAGGTGTACATCCCCTCTTCTACAAAAACTTTCTCTCTCCCTAAACCTTAGTTTGACCGTGCCTACTCCATGACTATCCAGGCCAGGAATTGGGCACGCCGATCTTACACACAAGCCTCTCCTTCCGATTTAACTTGCTATGCTTTCACTGTAGCTAGGAATCGCTGTACTGTTCAGATTCGAAGGTCTAAGGCTTCCTTTATAAGAAAGAGAGTTGGTAACCTTAACTCCTCTCCCACTGACAAATGCTTCTGGTCCTTAGCCAAAAACCTCTCCAAAAACTTCTGAAACTTAAGATTTACCCCTCTCATTCGTTCTGATGGTTCTATAGCTTTCTCTCCCACTGACAAAGCTACCCTCTTTGGATCTCATTTTTCTGCCAACTCTTCTGTAAATGATTCCAGTGTACCTGTTCCTCAATTTTTACTCCTCTCAAACCCTAGGCCCTCCCTTATCCTTTCCTCATGCAAAGTTCATAAGGTTCTTTGCTCATTAATTACGAACAAGGCATCTGGTTCCGATGGTATCCCTGCAAAGTTCCTTAAGGAGTTTGCAGATGAACTGGCCCCCATGCTTTGCCGTCTTTTTGCCTCATTCTGTCAACCAGTATCTATCCTTCAACTTGGAAGCATGCTCTATTTCAACCTGTTCCTATGAAGTGAGATCTTTACTCATTCTTCCTGTTCTCTGATTTCTAATTTTCTTACTGACCGTTTTACATCTGTAGCCCTTTCTTTGTTACCAGTGGTGTTCCAAAGAGCTCTGTTCTTCCACCTTCTCTGTTCCTTCTCTCATCAATGATCTACAATCCCCATCTTCCTCTCTTCTTCATGCCTTTGCTGATGATTCTACCCTTCACTTTTCCTCTGCCTTTTCTTCTCAACCTTCATCTGCTACTCGTAATCAGTCTCGTATTACTCTTTCTTCTATTCTCAACTCTGATTTGTAGAGAGTATCTGAGTGGGGCACTCAAAATTTAGTTAAATTCAATGCCTCCAAGACAGAGTCTGGCTATCTCTGTATCTTCTTCTCCTTCTGATAACCTTATTGTCTTCGAAACTAACGAAATTTACCCTCTTAATTCTATTAACATATTAGGAATCCATATAGCCTTAAACTTGTCTTGGAGGAATCACATAATCCAACTTTCTAAATCTTTATCCAAAAAATTGGGGGTTCTGTTTTGTATTCGTCATTTCTTTTCCTCTTTACTGTTACTTAAAATTTATAAAGGTCTTATCCAACCCTGCTTAGAATACTGCTCACACTTCTGGGGTGCTTCTTCTTATACTTATCTCCTTGATAGGGTTGAATCTAAGGCAGTCATACTCATTAATGATCCTTCTCTTACTTCTAATCTGGATTCTCTCTCTCCTCGTCGTAAGGTATCACCCCCATTAACACCACCAAGCGTGTCTACCCTCTCGCTAATACTGGAGTCAACAAGATCCCCGGAGAGTCTTAGCACCCCTCTATACCTGGTACTGGGGGCCATAAACTGTGGACCTTCCATAATAATAGTAGAAATGAGGAAAAACGAGAGCAAAAATAAACACGTGGATCACCCTTTTCAAATACAACATCTTTCATTTTTTCTATCACTGTTTCTTTGTAGCAATCTGTATTTACATTTTTAGTGCCATCTCCTTCACTGCCTTTTTTTTTACTGCAACATTTTACTTTACTGCACCTGAAAAAGATCTAGTAATGCCCTCATGTTCCGTATTCAGCTTCTGAAAATCTTTTCAAAAGTGTTCAGTGTTTCCCTTTGTCTGGACAATCCAAGCTGCAATCTCGTCTCTCTCAGAAGAGAGCAGTGAATTAACATATAATTAAGTTAGGCTGTCACTCAACTGTTTGTTGTTATCTTCTTGTTTAGAAATTCTGATTTTTAGTTATTTTCCCCCCTTTCCAACTTTTTTATTCTTTTTCTAGTTCTTTGCGCTCTTCCCCTAGTGCCTTGTTAGACTTGTAGTGTTATGGCTCCCTAAAAGGCTTATTAGTATTGTATATGAACGTCACGTGAACCTTTAGTCTTATATCATGCAGTATACTGTGGATTTTTATAACTATTGTTGCAGAGAGAGCGACATTATTATTATTATTATTATTATTATTATTATTATTATTATTATTATTATTATTATTATTATTATTATTATTATTATTATTATTATTATTATCTTATATGTGCCAGTGTAATATACTTTCCTAAATATGGTAAAAAATATTTATTCTTTATTTCTAAATAGTAATTTTGTTTTTTCTTATACAGTTATAATGCGAATTGCAGATATGATATTATGCAAACACAAAACATTACTATATTTTTAAAATGTTTATTACAGAGAGGACTGAAGGTTTGGTTGCTGTTTTTGGCAGACACTTGTATTTTTACCGATATAGTTTTCATAATAATTCACGTGTTTTAGTATCTCTCCCAAGTTTTATTCATTGCAGCCTCTTCTACAGACTCCTCTGAATTACTTATAATCTCTCTTAGTGTTTCATGTTCTTGTATAATAATTTCCAATATATTTTTTTCATTTCTCTATCCATATTCTGAATTTTATCATCAAGGTTTGATACAAGGGTCAAAAGGTCCCTGACTTTTTGTTTCAGAATCCTAAGAGCTACTTCCTCTCCCACAGTCCCCAGGGATCCTTTACTGTTCCTCTCCCTACTATTGGACGGGGGGGGGTTAGAGACAGAGCCTGCTTCATATTAAAGTTTGAGTCTCACAGAATACACACACACACACACACACACACACACACATATATATATATATATATATATATATATATATATATATATATATATATATATATATATATATATATATATATATATATATATATATATATATGTATATATATATATATATATATATATATATATATATATATATATATATATATATATATATATATATATATATATATATATATATATATATATATATACATACATGCATACATACATACACACATACATACATATAAAGAAGATAATGACAAGATCAGGGGATGGGGCCTCATTAAGATTGTTATACACAAATGCTGATGGATTAGCTGGTAAGGCAGTAGAATTAAAAGATAGGATTCACAACAGTAAGGCAGATATAGTAGCAATTACAGAGACTAAGTTGAGTGAGGACATAAACAGTGTCACAATTTTTCCTAAGGGCTTCAGAATATTAAGGGTTGAAAGATCTGAGAGGACTGGTGGAGGGATAGCACGGCTCATAAGTGAAAGGATTCAAGGTGAAGAAATAAACTTGGCTATAGAAAAGTGAGTTCAAGGAATTTCTTGTTGCTCGCATAAATACTGGGTCAGAGAGCATTATAATAACTGTTGTATATAACCCACCAAGGAACCAAAATAGGCTTGAAGTTTATGAAGAAAGTCATATAGGTACTATTGAAGTCATAAACTCAGTTGTTAACATGGCATGGGAGAGAAAATGTAGGATTTTGATTATGGGAGTTTTAATCATAAAGAGATGGATTGGATAAATCTTGACCCACACAGTGGTGAGGACTCATTCGGGGCAAGATTCCTAGATTGCGTACAAGGGAATTTCATACACCAACATGTAATGGAACCAACGAGGGCCAGGGGTGAGGATGAGCCATCACTACTTGATCTAGTGTTCACAGATAATGTGTTGGATATTGAAAAAAATTGAGTATGAATCACCAATAGGAAAGAGTGACCACTATGTGTTGTTGATGGAGTATATCATTGAAGATATTCTGCCTGAGAGTAGAGGCACTGAGGACATGAGAAGGAACTATCCGAAAGGAGATTACATCAAAATGAATGAGCTTTTTGCAGTTATTGACTGGAGAACCTTATTTTACAACAAATCTGTACAAGAAATGTATGACATCTTTTGTGAGAAATATGGGAAGATAGTAGATTGCTGCATACCTTTCACCAAAGGTATGCAAGTTATCAAACATACTACTCATGTTCCTGATTGTTGCAAACATGCAGCAAACACTCTTGACATATTTTTTACTTCTAATCCTTCAAACTACTCTTATTCTATGCTTTCCCCTCTTGGTAAATCTGACCACTCTATGATCTCAATCTCTTCCATTATCGCTCCCCCTCCACCAATCCCTCCTACTCAGCGCCGCCTTTGGCACTTTGAGCGTATCCATCACGAAAATTTGCGTAACTTCCTCTTTGACTTCCCATGGGATGACTACTGCTTTTAGTCCCTCAACCCTGATCAGGTAGCTCTAAAAGTTGCTGAGATCATGACTGCGGGAATGGAGGTGTACATCCCCTCTTCTACAAAAACTTTCTCTCTCCCTAAACCTTAGTTTGACCGTGCCTACTCCATGACTATCCAGGCCAGGAATTGGGCACGCCGATCTTACACACAAGCCTCTCCTTCCGATTTAACTTGCTATGCTTTCACTGTAGCTAGGAATCGCTGTACTGTTCAGATTCGAAGGTCTAAGGCTTCCTTTATAAGAAAGAGAGTTGGTAACCTTAACTCCTCTCCCACTGACAAATGCTTCTGGTCCTTAGCCAAAAACCTCTCCAAAAACTTCTGAAACTTAAGATTTACCCCTCTCATTCGTTCTGATGGTTCTATAGCTTTCTCTCCCACTGACAAAGCTACCCTCTTTGGATCTCATTTTTCTGCCAACTCTTCTGTAAATGATTCCAGTGTACCTGTTCCTCAATTTTTACTCCTCTCAAACCCTAGGCCCTCCCTTATCCTTTCCTCATGCAAAGTTCATAAGGTTCTTTGCTCATTAATTACGAACAAGGCATCTGGTTCTGATGGTATCCCTGCAAAGTTCCTTAAGGAGTTTGCAGATGAACTGGCCCCCATGCTTTGCCGTCTTTTTGCCTCATTCTGTCAACCAGTATCTATCCTTCAACTTGGAAGCATGCTCTATTTCAACCTGTTCCTATGAAGTGAGATCTTTACTCATTCTTCCTGTTCTCTGATTTCTAATTTTCTTACTGACCGTTTTACATCTGTAGCCCTTTCTTTGTTACCAGTGGTGTTCCAAAGAGCTCTGTTCTTCCACCTTCTCTGTTCCTGCTCTCATCAATGATCTACAATCCCCATCTTCCTCTCTTCTTCATGCCTTTGCTGATGATTCTACCCTTCACTTTTCCTCTGCCTTTTCTTCTCAACCTTCATCTGCTACTCGTAATCAGTCTCGTATTACTCTTTCTTCTATTCTCAACTCTGATTTGTAGAGAGTATCTGAGTGGGGCACTCAAAATGTAGTTAAATTCAATGCCTCCAAGACAGTTTCTGGCTATCTCTGTATCTTCTTCTCCTTCTGATAACCTTATTGTCTTCGAAACTAACGAAATTTACCCTCTTAATTCTATTAACATATTAGGAATCCATATAGCCTTAAACTTGTCTTGGAGGAATCACATAATCCAACTTTCTAAATCTTTATCCAAAAAATTGGGGGTTCTGTTTTGTATTCGTCATTTCTTTTCCTCTTTACTGTTACTTAAAATTTATAAAGGTCTTATCCAACCCTGCTTAGAATACTGCTCACACTTCTGGGGTGCTTCTTCTTATACTTATCTCCTTGATAGGGTTGAATCTAAGGCAGTCATACTCATTAATGATCCTTCTCTTACTTCTAATCTGGATTCTCTCTCTCCTCGTCGTAAGGTATCACCCCCATTAACACCACCAAGCGTGTCTACCCTCTCGCTAATACTGGAGTCAACAAGATCCCCGGAGAGTCTTAGCACCCCTCTATACCTGGTACTGGGGGCCATAAACTGTGGACCTTCCATAATAATAGTAGAAATGAGGAAAAACGAAAGCAAAAATAAACACGTGGATCACCCTTTTCAAATACAACATCTTTCATTTTTTCTATCACTGTTTCTTTGTAGTAATCTGTATTTACATTTTTAGTGCCATCTCCTTCACTGCCTTTTTTTTTACTGCAACATTTTACTTTACTGCACCTGAAAAAGATCTAGTAATGCCCTCATGTTCCGTATTCAGCTTCTGAAAATCTTTTCAAAAGTGTTCAGTGTTTCCCTTTGTCTGGACAATCCAAGCTGCAATCTCGTCTCTCTCAGAAGAGAGCAGTGAATTAACATATAATTAAGTTAGGCTGTCACTCAACTGTTTGTTGTTATCTTCTTGTTTAGAAATTCTGATTTTTAGTTATTTTCCCCCCTTTCCAACTTTTTTATTCTTTTTCTAGTTCTTTGCGCTCTTCCCCTAGTGCCTTGTTAGACTTGTAGTGTTATGGCTCCCTAAAAGGCTTATTAGTATTGTATATGAACGTCACGTGAACCTTTAGTCTTATATCATGCAGTATACTGTGGATTTTTATAACTATTGTTGCAGAGAGAGCGACATTATTTTTATTATTATTATTATTATTATTATTATTATTATTATTATTATTATTATTATTATTATTATTATTATTATTATTATTATCTTATATGTGCCAGTGTAATATACTTTCCTAAATATGGTAAAAAATATTTATTCTTTATTTCTAAATAGTAATTTTGTTTTTTCTTATACAGTTATAATGCGAATTGCAGATATGATATTATGTAAACACAAAACATTACTATATTTTTAAAATGTTTATTACAGAGAGGACTGAAGGTTTGGTTGCTGTTTTTGGCAGACACTTGTATTTTTACCGATATAGTTTTCATAATAATTCACGTGTTTTAGTATCTCTCCCAAGTTTTATTCATTGCAGCCTCTTCTACAGACTCCTCTGAATTACTTATAATCTCTCTTAGTGTTTCATGTTCTTGTATAATAATTTCAAATATATTTTTTTCATTTCTCTATCCATATTCTGAATTTTATCATCAAGGTTTGATACAAGGGTCAAAAGGTCCCTGACTTTTTGTTTCAGAATCCTAAGAGCTACTTCCTCTCCCACAGTCCCCAGGGATCTTTTACTGTTCCTCTCCCTACTATTGGACGGGGGGGGGGGGGGTTAGAGACAGAGCCTGCTTCATATTAAAGTTTGAGTCTCACGGAATACACACACACACACACACACACACACACACACACACACACACACACACACACACACACACACACACACACACACACACACACACACACACACACACACACATATATATATATATATATATATATATATATATATATATATATATATATATATATATATATATATATACATACATACATACATACATACACACATACATACATATAAAGAAGATAATGACAAGATCAGGGGATGGGGCCTCATTAAGATTGTTATACACAAATGCTGATGGATTAGCTGGTAAGGCAGTAGAATTAAAAGATAGGATTCACAACAGTAAGGCAGATATAGTAGCAATTACAGAGACTAAGTTGAGTGAGGACATAAACAGTGTCACAGTTTTTCCTAAGGGCTTCAGAATATTAAGGGTTGAAAGATCTGAGAGGACTGGTGGAGGGATAGCACGGCTCATAAGTGAAAGGATTCAAGTTGAAGAAATAAACTTGGCTATAGAAAGTGAGTTCAAGGAATTTCTTGTTGCTCGCATAAATACTGGGTCAGAGAGCATTATAATAACTGTTGTATATAACCCACCAAAGAACCAAAATAGGCTAGAAGTTTATGAAGAAAGTCATACAGGCACTATTGAAGTCATAAACTCAGTTGTTAACATGGCACGGGAGAGAAAATGTAGGATTTTGATTATGGGAGATTTTAATCATAAAGAGATAGATTGGATAAATCTTGACCCACACAGTGGTAAGGACTCATTCGGGGCAAGATTCCTAGATTGCGTACAAGGGAATTTCATACACCAACATGTAATGGAACCAACGAGGGCCAGGGGTGAGGATGAGGCATCACTACTTGATCTAGTGTTCACAGATAATGTGTTGGATATTGAAAAAATTGAGTATGAACCGCCAATAGGAAAGAGTGACCACTATGTGTTGTTGATGGAGTATATCATTGAAGATATTCTGCCTGAGAGTAGAGGCACTGAGTACATGAGGAGGAACTATCCGAAAGGAGATTACATCAAAATGAATGAGCTTTTTGCAGTTATTGACTGGAGAACCTAATTTTACAACAAATCTGTATAAGAAATGTATGACATCTTTTGTGAGAAATATGGGAATATAGTAGATTGCTGCATACCTTTCACCAAAGTAGGTGTAATTCATGCCAGAGAGAAATGGTTCGATAATGAGTGTAAAAGAGCTAAGGAGTGGAGAGACAAATGCGCAAACTCAATATCAGTGGCACCAAGTATCATATTTAAAAAGTCACTGGAGTCAGGGGAGATTCCAAGATGCTGGAAACAAGCAAACGTGATACCTATCTTCAAAAAGGGGAGGAGGGACACGGCTCAGAACTATAGACCAGTTACCTTGACCAGCATAGTTTACAAAGTTATGGAGAAACTACTAAGGAAACATATCTCTCTTCACTTGGAATCCTTCAACTTTTTGTCAGTGAGGCAACATGGCTTCAGAGAAGGTAGATCAACAGTAACATACTTATTAGAATTTTATGATGAGGTAAGCCGAATCTTACAGGAAAGAGAGGGCTGGGCAGATTGCATATTCCTAGACTTCCAGAAAGCGTTTGACACTGTTCCACATGGGAGACTTATTAGGAAGCTGCAAGCAATGGCTAAAATAGGTGGAAATGTCTTGGAATGGATAAAAACTTACTTAGTAGGAAGGGAACAGAGGGTTAGAGTAAGACACTCAGTGTCTGAATGGAGAAGAGTTAGTAGTAGAGTTCCACAGGGTTCAGTTTTAGGGCCACTTTTGTTCCTTGTATATGTAAATCACCTACCAGAGTCTGTAAATTCATTCATGAATAAGTTTGCAGATGATGCAAAGATTGTGAAGAAAGTAAAAAACGAGAACAATGGTAGAGAACTTCAGGAGGATCTAAATAATCTGCATGAGTGGTCAGAAAAGTGGCTACTGAAATTCAATACTTCAAAATGTAAGGTAATGAGAATGGGTACAAGTGCAAGAAGGCCCAAGCTTGACTACTCGGTGGCTGGAGTACAACTTCAAGAGACAGAAAATGAGAGAGATCTAGGAGTATGCATACTGGCAGATTTATCTCCAGAAATACATATAAATGGCATAGTACGGGCAGCATATGCATTCTTATCAAATGTAAGGGTAGCCTTCAGGCACATGGACAAGGAAATGTTCAGAAATATTTATGTAACCTACGTGAGGCCAAAACTCGAATATGCAGCCCCCTTTTGGAATCCGCACTTGAAAAAGCACATAGCTAAGCTTGAAAAAGTTCAAAGACATGCCACGAAACTGGTGCCAGAAATACGCAATCTCAGTTATGATGAGAGGCTGAGGGAATTAGAAGCTAGAAGAGTGAGGGGGGATATGGTGACAGTCTTTAAATTCCTTCATGGTTATGATAGAGTGGATAGGGATCGATATTTTGATATGGCTGGCTCTAGAACTAGAGGTCATAGTTTGAAGCTTCGTAAGAAAACTTCTTTGCAGGATGCAAGGAAATACTTTTTCAGTGTAAGAGCAGTTGATAATTGGAATTGGCTAAGCGAGGAGGTAGTTAATGCTATCTCAATCCATAGTTTTAAGGACAGGTATGGTAAGTATCACTAAGTATAAAATGGAACCGATGAGGAGACGGGAAGATACGAGCTTTGGGCTCTTTCCCGTAAACACAATTAGGTAATTAGGTAATCACATGCAAAACACGCAAAGTTAAATTTTAAGTTAGGGTGTGTGCTACCAGGAAATTTATTCACTGAAAAGAATATATAAATTACTGAATTAGTACTTATAAGAAGATAAAGCAAATCTATGCGAGAATACGAGTATATATATATATATATATATATATATATATATATATATATATATATATATATATATATATATATATATATATATATATATATATGTATGTAATTGCCTAATTGACATTACCTAATTGTGTTTACGGGAAAGAGCCCAAAGCTCGTATCTTCCCGTCTCCTGATCGGTTCCATTTTGTACTTAGTGATACTTATCATACCTGACCTTAAAACTATTGATTGAGATAGCATTAACTACCTCCTCGCTTAGCCAATTCCAATTACCAACTACTCTTACACAGACTAAGTATTTTCTTACATCCTGCAAAAAAGCTTTCTTACGAAGCTTCAAACTATGACCTCTAGTTCTAGAGCCTGCCATATCAAAATATTGATCCCTATCCACTCGATCATAACCATGAAGGAATTTAAAGACTGTCACCATATCCCCCCTCAATCTTTTAGCTTCGAGTGATGGTAAGTCTAATTCCCTCAGTCTCTCATCATAACTGAGATTGCGTATTTCTGGCACCAGTTTCGTGGCATGTCTTTGAACTTTTTCAAGCTTAGCTATGTGCTTGTTCAAGTGTGGATTCCAAAAGGGGGCTGCATATTCGAGTTTTTGCCCCACAGAGCTTACATAAAATTTCTGAACATTTCCTTGTCCATGTGCCTGAAGGCTACCCTTACATTTGATAAGAATGCATATGCTGCCCTTACTATGCCATTTATATGTATTTCTAGAGACAAATCTGCCAGTATGTTTACTCCTAGATCTCTCTCATTTACTGTCTCCTGAAGTTGCACTCCAGCCACCGAGTAGTCAAGCTTGGGCCTTCTTGCACTTGTACCCATTCTCATTGCCTTACATTTTGAAGAATTGAATTTCATTAGCCACTTTTCTGACCACTCATGCAGATTATTTAGATCCTCCTGAAGTTCTCTACCTTTGTTCTCGTTTTTTACTTTCTTCACAATCTTTGCATCATCTGCAAACATATTTTTGAATGAATTTATAGACTCTGGTAGGTCATTTACATATACAAGGAACAAAAGTGGCCCTAAAACTGAACCCTGTGGAACTCCACTACTAACTCTTCTCCATTCAGACACTGAGTGTCTTACTCTAACCCTCTGTTCCCTTCCTTCTAAGTAAGTTTTTATCCATTCCAAAACATTTCCACCTATTCTAGCCATTGATTGCAGCTTCCTAATAAGTCTCCCATGTGGAACAGTGTCAAACGCTTTCTGAAAGTCTAGGAATATGCAATCTGCCCAGCCCTCTCTTTCCTGTAAGATTTGGCTTACCTCATCATAAAATTCTAATAAGTTTGTTACTGTTGATCTACCTTCTCTGAAGCCATGTTGCCTCACTGACAAAAAGTTGAAGGATTCCAAGTGAAGAGAGATATGTTTCCTTAGTAGTTTCTCCATAACTTTGCAAACTATGCTGGTCAAGGAAACTGGTCTATAGTTCAGAGCCGTATCCCTCCTTCCCTTTTTGAAGATAGGTATCACATTTGCTTGTTTCCAGCATCCTGGAATCTCCCCCGACTCCAGTGACTCCTTAAATATGATACTTAGTGCCACTGATATTGTGTTTGCGCATTTTTTAAGCACATGAGGGGATATGTCATCAGGACCTGTAGCTTTATGAACATCTAAATCCATCAGCGCTTTGCATACCTCTGTGGCTGTAAGGTTGATGTTCTCTAATACCGGCCCTTGAGCTTCTATCACTGCAATCTGAGGGGGTGGGGTATTTTCTACTGTAAATACTGACTGAATCTCCTTGTTCAATTCTTTACAGATCTCTTCATCCGTCTCAGTGATGCTTCCATCCGCTCTCTTTAGCCTTAAAACCTGTTCTTTTACCTTCAGTTTTCATCTGATAAAGCTGTGGAAAAGCTTGGGATTTTCTTTAGCCTTCCTGGTGATGTCCCTCTCATAGTCTCTCTCTGCCTCTCTCCTTTTACTTAGGTAGTCATTTCTTGCTCTTTTGTAGGTTTGCCAGGCATTTATGTTTTTTCTCCTCCTATACCTTTTCCAGCATTTGTCTCTCCACTCCTTAGCTCTTTTACACCCATTACCGAACCATGTGTGTGAATGCGTGTGAAAGTGTGCGCTTACTTCACTGTGTTTACGAGAAAGAGCCAAATGATCGCAATTCCCTGTCTTCTGACCGGCTTGAATTTTTGCTCATTAATTCTTTTTATATCTATCCTTAAAACTATGGCTCCATTTAGTATTTTTTGTTTCCTAACTTAACGAATTTCAATCATTAGTTAATTCTACGCTAAAAAGTACGTCTTAAAAACTAACAAAGATTTCTTGCAATGCCTAATACTGTGACCTCTGATTATAGAACCAATCATATCAAAATATCGCTCCATGTCCACTCTGTCAAGTACATTGTTGAATTCAATAAACCTTACCATATCACCCAAATCCCTCTCTCTCAGCCTTGCCTCATAAATCAGGTTACTTATCTCTCTCGTCAACTTTATAGCATGTGTTTGAACTTTCTTCATTTTATTAGTATGCTTTTAATTGTTTATTCCAAAGGGGCACTGCACATTTAGGCTTTAGTCTCACATAAGTCACATAAATATTCTAAACGCACCATATGCTTAATAATAAAGCATATTCTGTTGTTACTGTTTCATTTATATGCATTTCCAGAGACAAACCCGCCAACACATATACCCCTAAAACTCTTTCGTTCTCTATTCCTTGATGTTTGCTCTTCCTATTGGATACTCAGATTTGGGCCATCTTTCACTCTTGCCCATACTCATTACCTAACATTTTGAAGTACTGACTCTCATTTACTACTTATGTGACCACTCATGCAGAGTAATCATATTTTCCTGAAGTTTTGTATTATTACTCTCGTCTTTATTCTCATCATTAAATCATCTGTAGAATATTTATTGATGTATTGACAGACTATAGTAGGTTATTTACATACATAAGGAACAGAAGTGACCCTATAACCAATTCCTGTTGAACCCTACTGCTAACGTCTTTCCAGTCAGGCAATGCATGTTTTATTCTAAGCCTTTGTTCCCTTCCTTCTGAATAAGTTTTTTATCCACTCCAAGATATTCTCACCTATTCTCGCCATTACCTTCAGCTTCTCATTAGGTCTCACGGGTGGGACTACATCTAAGACCTTCTTAAATCTAAGAATACCCAATCTGCGCAGACCTCTATTTTTTTTTTTTTTTTTGTAAGATTTGGCTTACCTCATCATAAAATTCTAATGAGTTTCTTAGAGTAGACCTGCCTTCTCAAATCCCATGTAGTCTCACTGACAAAAAGTTGAAGGACTTTAGGTGAAGAGAGATGAGTTTTCTCAGTAGTTAATTCATAACTTTGTAAACTATGCAAATCAGGGAAACAAGCCTATAGTTTAAAGCTGTATCTCTCCCTTCCATTTTTTTTAATACATAGCCTATATATATATATATATATATATATATATATATATATATATATATATATATATATATATATATATATATATATATATATATATATATATATATATATATATATATATATATATATATATATATATATATATATATATATATATATATATATATATATATATATATATATATATATATATATATATATATATATATATATATATATATATATATATATATATATATATATATATATATATATATATATATATATATATATATATATATATATATATATATATATATATATATATATATATATATATATATATATAAACTCGTACATAAAACTTGTCCTCAGCTCTCAGATCCACAGGTGACTCGTCGATACTGGAAGGCCTAGCCTAGACAACCTCAGACGTCAATAAACAGCAGGCCGAAAGTCTTTTCGGTTGGCTACTAGGCCAGCCTACACCACAGCCAAATATCTATCCTTCCCAGTCCTAACAATACCCAACTTCTTCCCTAACATTGGACACACAAAGCCACAACCACTTCATAATTATAAACAAACAAATAAACCCATGTACTAATATACTAAAATAAATAGAAAACGAAATCAGGAGGACTTATCCTAACACCGGTGCCAGCTCCTCAAGACCTCAACACCACAACCATAACAATGACGATTACGATATTCACCCCTCGACTTTCTACTCATTCTCCAAAAACTTCGACTTTATTCACATCATGAAAAAGCAACCCACCTCCCACTTCTTGCCCTGCCTACACACTCCACTCTGAATGTGAATTCAACAGCAAAGCTGAGTGGGAGGACGCCTCGTCCTTCCACTTCTCCGAGAGGCAACAAACTGCCCCTCCAGTTCATCTCCCGTGTGGTGTTCAGTCGTCGAACAGTCAGTGTCACTCTTGCTGAATCCTATCAGCAGAGGCTCATCATCCTCAGTTCCCTTCTCACCTCCACTTTCCAGTCTCTCTGACCTCTCATCTGTGTTCACAGCATGACCCCTGAGATCTTTCACATATCGGAGTATGCCATCCACTTCTGTTGCTTGGGGAGAGATCAGTTTTGTTACTCTTCCGCACTTGAACTTCTTGAAGCACCTATTTTGGGGGCCCTTAGCCAACACCTCCTCCCCTACTTTGTACAGGCAATCGCCACCTATATCCTAATCCTCAACTTCATCTACTCCCTTGATTCTTGCTGAATACTTGTGAACCACATTAATGGGTAAAGTGTCCTCATTCACATCATCAAACGGAGTTATGTTGTACAAATATACATCTTCTCTGATATCACAGCAAGTTCTAGTAGCTATCCTCTTGATCAAACAATGAACCCTCTTTACTATGGAATTACCTTTTGGAACATATGCACATGGAAACCACAGACTACACCCTCACTTACCGACGAAATCCTTAAACTTTGACTCTTAAAAGTTGCTACATTGTCAGGTGATCTCCAAAAGGGGCCCACGTTCACAAAACACCTGTACTAATAACCGCATCACAGTCTCACAATCCTCATAAGCAGTTCATGCCACAAAGTGAAACAAATTGGGCCACAATCAATGAGAGTGAGGTAGTATTCTCCATTGTAGTGTATTGCATCCATTCCCAACCATCCCTACATATCCGGCACACTCAGACTACTGCTTTTTTCCTCACAATTCCTAATAAGTTCCTGAACTTGCTTGCGGGCAACATGTGGATGCACCCTCCTAGCAAAGTAAGTTGTTCGTTCCATGCCAGGATGACCCATATTCTGATGAATGTCTCATATCTTGTTTGGGTCAGGACAGGTTACCACAGCGCACACATCACCACACTACCGACTCAACCACCGGCTGGGTACCCACGTCAAAGCATCTGTAAGATTGCATTAGCTAGGTACTAGCTCAAAGCTCAACTCTATGTTATACTCCTCTTTCAACTGGGTTGACTTCCATTCTTCTTCGGATTAGCATCTCACTCGCTGCTTTTGTCTTCAGCCTTGCTTTGCTAGTCAGTGCATCAGTTAAACAGTGATAGAGAGTAGAAGAATCCGTTTTTAGCTGTATCTTTTTAATATTCCATGATAGAGCCATGTTAAGCCATCAAATACCAGCCTCTAACTCTGCCATGTATATGTGCATGCTATCTGACTCCCTCAACCATGATCCATCCTCTACAGTTATTCCATTCACTTGCAAAACCACGCCAATAACTAATGAGCTCACATCAACCCACAGATCCGCCTCAACACCATCCACATTAAACCTTTCATAAGCCGGATCGACTTTATCTAATCTGCGATAGATCTCTTCCACCATGACATGAACACCTTATTTTACAACAAATCTGTACAAGAAATGTATGACATCTTTTGTGAGAAATATGGGAAGATAGTAGATTGCTGCATACCTGTCACCAGAGTAGGTGTAATTCATGCCAGAGAGAAATGGTTCGATAATGGGTGTAAAAGAGCTAAGGAGTGGAGAGACAAATGCTGGAAAAGGTATAGGAGGAGAAAAAACATAAATGCCTGGCAAACCTACAAAAGAGCAAGAAATGACTACCTAAGTAAAAGGAGAGAGGCAGAGAGAGACTATGAGAGGGACATCACCAGGAAGGCTAAAGAAAATCCCAAGCTTTTCCACAGCTTTATCAGAGGAAAACTGAAGGTAAAAGAACAGGTTTTAAGGCTAAAGAGAGCGGATGGAAGCATCACTGAGACGGATGAAGAGATCTGCAAACAATTGAACAAGGAGTTTCAGTCAGTATTTACAGTAGAAAATACCCCACCCCCTCAGATTGCAGTGATAGAAGCTCAAGGGCCGGTATTAGAGAACATCAACCTTACAGCCACAGAGGTATGCAAAGCGCTGATGGATTTAGATGTTCATAAAGCTACAGGTCCTGATGACATATCCCCTCATGTGCTTAAAAACTGCACAAACACAATATCAGTGGCACTAAGTATCATATTTAAGGAGTCACTGGAGTCGGGGGAGATTCCAAGATGCTGGAAACAAGCAAATGTGATACCTATCTTCAAAAAGGGAAGGAGGGATACGGCTCTGAACAATAGACCAGTTTCCTTGACCAGCATAGTTTGCAAAGTTATGGAGAAACTACTAAGGAAACATATCTCTCTTCACTTGGAATCCTT
>JAXCGZ010017296.1:77500-85987 GCA_037179515.1 Halocaridina rubra | reverse complement strand
TCTTCTTTCATGTCCTGGTGTCACCAAAAAAAAAAAAAAAAAAAAAAAAAAAAAAACATGGAGAAATAGAGTGGGGGGTTGTAGGATGGAAATGGTGAACGTGGAAGAGTTGAAAAAGCCAGAGAAGAGACAGGAATATCAGGACAGGTTGAATGTGGCATATTACGGGGTGAAAGAAAGAGAAGGTGGGGAGTTAGAGGAGGAATGGGGGTTGATGAAAGAATGTGTTGTGGGACATGCAAGTGATGTGTGTGGAAAGAGGTTTGTTGGAGGTGGCATGAGGAGGGGCAGCGAGTGGTGGAATGAAGGGGTGAAAATGAAGGTGGAAGAAAAAAAGAGGGCTTTGGAGGAATGGCTGCAGTGTAAAAGTAGGGAGAAGTATGAAAGATATAGGGAGAAAAATGTGGAAACCAAGCGGAAGGTAGAGGAAGAGAAGAGTTTGGCAAATGTTAGGTGGGGGACAGGATTTTAGTAGGTCATATGAGGAGAATAAAAAGAAGTTTTGGAAAGAAGTGAAGAGAGTAAGGAAGGGTGGATCGAGGATGGAAGAGACAGTGGAAGATGTGAATGGACAGATGTTAAGAGGGAACGATGCAAGGAAAAGATGGGCAGAATATTTTGAGTGCTTGCTGAATGTTGAGGAAGATAGAGATGCAGCTATAGTTACAGTGGGGGGTGTTCAAGTGCCAGTTATGGGAGATGAAAATGAGAGAGATTACAAGAGAGGAGGTGAAAGGGGCATTGTATGATGCGAAAGCAGGTAAAGCACCTGGAATGGATGGTGTGAGAGCGGAGATGTTGAAAGAAGGGGGCGTGACTGCATTGGAATGCTTA
This sequence comes from Halocaridina rubra, assembly GCA_037179515.1. Lineage (NCBI taxonomy): Eukaryota > Metazoa > Arthropoda > Malacostraca > Decapoda > Atyidae > Halocaridina > Halocaridina rubra. Next base: position 85,153 of record JAXCGZ010017296.1, on the reverse strand, counting down.
GTGAGAGTGTTTAATATATGATTTATGTTGTCAATGGTGCCAGTGGAATGGGTGATTGCTTGTATAGTGCCCCTATACAAAGGTAAGGGAGATATGTATGATTGCAGTAATTATAGGGGTATAAGTTTGTTGAGTGTGGTAGGAAAAGTGTATGGTAGGATACTGGTTTATAGGATTAGGGATAAGACAGAAAATGTGATCGCGGAAGTGCAGAGTGATTTTAGGAGATGTAGAGGTTGTATAGATCAGATTTTTATAGTTAGGCAGTTATGTGAGAAATATTTAGCAAATCGTAAGGATGTGTATTTTGCATTTTTGGATCTGAAGAAAGCGTATGATAGAGTTGATAGAGAGGCAATGTGGAATGTTTTGAGATTATATGGAATTAATGGTAAATTGTTGCATGCAGTGAAGAGTTTGTATGAAGGAGTAAAGCTTGTGTTAGGGTAGGGAATGAAGTGAGAGAGTGGTTTCCAGTGAGTGTGGGACTGAGACAGGGATGTGTGATGTCACCACGGCGGTTCAATTTGTATATTGATGGAGTTGTAAGAGAGGTGAATGAGCGAGTGCGTGGTCGAGGTTTGAGAATGGTAGATGGGGATGATAACGAGTGGGAGCTGAATCAGTTGCTGTTTGCAGATGATACTGTGGTGGTGGCAGATTCAGAGGAAAAGCTGTATCAGTTAGTGTCAGAATTTGGAATGGTGTGTGAGAGAAGGAAGTTGCGAGTGAATGTGGGAAAGAGTAAGGTTATGAGGTGTAGAAGAAATGAGGATGGTGCTGGATTGAATGTTACGTTGAATGGAAAGACACTAGAGGAAGTTGATCAGTTTAAGTATTTAGGCTCGTTTATAGCTGCAAATGGTGGAGTGGAAGCTGATTTGTGTCACAGAGTGAATGAAGGATGTAAAGTGTTGGATGCATTGAAAAGAGCGATGAAGAATGGAGGGTTGGAAATTAATGTTAAGAAAGTTTTGTATGAGAAAGTTGTTGTGCCAACTGTGATGTATGGATCAGAGTTATGGGGTATGAAAGTTAGTGAGAGACAAAAAATAAATGTGTTTGAGATGAAATGCCAGGAGTATGATTGGTGTATCTCGGTTGGATAGGGTTAGGAATGAAGTGGTGAGAGCAAGAACGGGTGTGAGGAGGGATATTGCAGCCAGAGTAGATATGAATGTTCTGAGATGGTTTGGCCATGTGGAAAGGATGGATGATGAAAGACTGCTGAAAAAGGTGATGAATGCGAGAGTTGATGGGAGAAATGCTAGAGGGAGGCCTAGGTTTGGATGGATGGATGGAGTAAGGAGAGCCCGGAATGATAGGAGGATGGATGTGAGGGAAGCAAGCGAACGTGCTAGGAATAGGAATGAGTGGCGAGCGATTGTGATGCAGCTCTGATGGGCATTTGCTGTTACCACGGGGCTGCATCTTACAGAGGTAGCCCTGTGGTAGGGGCAGTAGGAGGAGTTAGCAGTTGTGAAGCGACACAGGTTGTAGAAGACCCGGGAGGATGGGCTGTGGCACTCCAGCAGTGCCATCTGAACGGTCGCTAGCTCCCTCGTCATTGCCCATAGAGCAAAGTGATCCCCTTATTGTTTTCTTTCTTTGATGTCGGCTACCCCCCAATTAAAGGGGGAAACAGCCAATGTAGATAGAAAAATAAAAATAAAATAAAATAAAATAAATAAATAAATAAATAAATATATATATATATATATATATATATATATATATATATATATATATATATATATATATATATATATATATTTATATATATATATTTATATATATATATATATATATATATATATATATATATATATATATATATATATATATATATATATATATATATATATATATATATATATATATATATATATATATATACTATATATATATATATACACTGTGTGTGTATATAGATAGATAGATAAATAAAATGATAGATATGCCATACATTTTGAAAATAATTACAGATATAATAAAATAGATTAGATCCTTCATTGCGAGAAATACTAGTTTACAAGGCATGAAATCAAGATATTCTTGTGGCGATGCTTGTAACTTGCGTGTTATCGTGGGTGAAATAAAGATTTTTTAATTATAGCAAAGTGATAATAACAACAATAAGGATAATAACAATAACAATAATAATAATAATACTAATAATAATAATAATAATAATAATAATAATAATAATAATAATAATAATAATAATAATAATAATAATAATAATAATAATAATAATGGATCAACTGAAGAATCTCCCCCTCAGTGTACCCAACTGATGATTTCCCCCCCAACTGAGATCAACTGAAGAATCTCCCCCCCCAGAGTGCCCGGCGTAACAATTTCAGAGAGAAACTAGAGATTGAGAGTGTGTTAGGTTAGGTTGGGTTAGGTTAGGTTTGGTTAGCTTAGGTTAGGTTAGATCTGTCTAATTATCTACCTTGGAATATATGGATGGATGGATGGATACATTTCAGTTACGAAATAAAGACCTAACCCAGCCTAACATAACCTAACCTAACCTAACCTAATCTAAGAAAACATAAGCAGACAGACAGACAAACAGACAGGCAGTACTGAAGAATCTCCCCCCCTGGGTGGGTCTGGGGGGAGATTATTCAGTTGATCCATAAAAATAATAATAATAATAATAATAATAATGATAAAAAATAATAATAATAATAATAATAATAATAATAATAATAATAATAATAATAGTGATGATAATAATAATAATAATAATAATAATAATAATAATAATAATAATAATAATAATAATAATAATAATAATGATGATGATGATGATGATGATGATGATGATGATGATGATGACGATGATAATAATAATAATAATACTAATACTAATACTACTACTACTACTACTACTAATAATAATAATAATAATAATAATAATAATAATAGGCTTAAGGTTAAATACACGAGTGGAAAAGAATTAATGATGTTAGTTACTTAACAATGTGAGATTAAAATGCAGTGAATTTAGGGAATGAAATGAATATGATGTCTGAGGTAACATCGGTAAAGTGCAAGTTGTGAAAATACTTTTATGTACTACTTAAGTATCCTTGCATACCTGAGGGGCAGAAAAATTGTATCTCTTGTTCATTATTCTTTACATTTAAGTGAGAGAGTACTTCGCCTTAGGCCTAAAGTATGAGTTCTCAGAGGATTTGCCTTTACTGATACATCCTTTTGCCTTCGAAAATAACGACAGGAAGGTTGACAAACTAAATTTTATATATTACTTTCTTCCTCATGCTGAAGCTATTCTATTAGTAGTCACCGTGGCTCAAGCGGTAGCGTCCGCGACTCTTAGGCGTCAGGTCGAGGGTTCGCTCCCCGTCACGGTCTGAGGTTAGCAAGGTCTTGCGCTCAGGGTAACGATTACACCTGCCAAAACAAGTCCTTCGCAAGAAGGCAACCGTCCTAGCCCTTGGTAGAAAACGGTGTCCATAGAGAGGCCTTGTATATATTTACGATGAAAGTGATGAAATCGTTTACTATTAAAGTTGCTAGACCTCCGTCTTCCTGGGCTGTTGCAGTATCTTGTATGGCAGACCATTTTCATATAGATCATTATCGATGATAACCTGCTTATTGCGACTCTTTGTTTCTTCATTCTGCAAATGCAGTGTCGGTCCCCATTTGTTTTTCTATATCTTGCAGTAACTCCTCTCATTTTGTTCTCAATGGTATGCTTATTTTCTACCCATTTTTACGTCTTTTCTATATTTATCTTCTCTTCATCTTTAAAATCTTCTACTCTACTGAATTTGTTTTTCTTCTTCTCCTCCTCCATTTTGTCATTCTTTTTTCCCTTATCCAGTGTATATTTTCTTACTCGTGCTTCTCCTCCCTTCCAGTCTTACCTTTTCCTCCTCATCGTCATCCAGCACCTTTTCCTCTTCTCCTCCCTTATTTCCTCCTTTTCCTCGCCTTCTCTCCCAGTTGATTGCTCATCGTCTTCCTCCTCCATTTTCGAGAAGGAATCAGCGTCATTTCCTCTTCAATTTCCACTGGGGGGATGTGACCTCAGAGAGCAGCCAAGTGGTAGTGTTAGCGTCATGGCAAGAGGATGAAGAAAAGGAAAAACGGAAAAGAAGAAGAAGAAGAAGAAGAAGAAGAAGAAGAAGAAGAAGAAGAAGAAGGGGAGGCATTCCTAATAGCAACAACAAGTACAAATAGTATAAGTTTATATATATTGCATATTTTTCTATACCTGCATCAACACCGAGTATATTCGGATATTCGTTACACACCTTTTATTATCCCTTTACATGTGACAAGTCACAACACTCCCGATCTCTGTTTCTCTTTATTTTATGTTTTTTTCGTGCTCGGACCCGATGAAGGTAGATTTATTCATTTATTTCTTTGGCCCGTCCGGGTGTCACAAGCATATATATATATATATATATATATATATATATATATATATATATATATATATATATATATATATATATATATATATATATATATATATATATATATATATATATATATATATATATATATATATATATATATATATAAGATTAAAAATTTATTTTAATTAAATGTTCATATCCATTCACGCATACACATGAAATACTTATAATTTTCAGAGCCATAGAGACTTCAAACTTCATTGGTATTTGTTCCAGTATCCTTATAAATACATATACTCATCTTCACCATGTAGTATGTTGGTTCATGGCACTAACCGCCCATTGTAATATAACAGCTGAAGGGTGTTTTGGACTTAATTAGGACTGTCCAGGAAACGTCGATGTTAAATCTTCCTTCAGTTACGGTTCTTTTTCTATGCCTACATCAACGCAGAATATTCTTGGATATTCGTTACACATCTCTTCTAATCCCTTTACATGTGAGAAGTCATAACACCCCCATCTCTGAATTTCTGTACTTTATGTGTTCTTTGTGCCCAGACCCGATGAGTGCAGGCCTTTTTTTTTTGGGGGGGAGCCGTCCTGGTGTCACACTCATAAAAACTCATTCATTCATCAGTCCTTACATACTGCACATACACATATACATGCTTTCAAATACATACATACATACATACATACATACATACATACATACATACATACATACATACATACATACATACATGCATACATACACACATACATACATACATACATACAAACTTACATACATACGTACATACATGCATATTTTTAATGAGTAACACCGGGACAGGCAAAAAAAATAAAACTGCCCTTTTCAATAAAGGCCAGAGCATGAGAAAACATAAGGACAAAGGAAAAGAAAAACGTTATGAACAAAGCATATACGAGGTAATGATACAAAAAGACTGAAAAAATAGTCAATGTACTGAGGACATAGAGGTAAGGAGGATTAGGCCCTGAGATGACGAGAGATCCGCTTTTTGAAGGAAGACAGGTCATAAGAATTTGGATAGACAGAGGGAGGAATGTGAGTTCAAGAGTCTGGAGGTAGATGGGAAGAAGCAGTCGCTGCACCAACCAATCTGCGAGCTACACACCTCAACACAGCAGTTGTGAGACGAGGCCGCTTGGCGAGTGTTACGTGGCCTCGGCAATGGGGGAGATATGCAACTCGCCAACTCATCAGAGCAGCGATGGAAGTAGTAGCGATAGAATAGAGAAAGGGATGATACCTTACGGCGAAGAGAGAGAGATAATCCAGATTAGAAGTAAGAGAATAAATTATTAATGAATCTGACTTCAACCCTCTCAAAGAGAGTAGTATAAGAAGAAGCACCCCAGATGTGTGAGCAGTATTTTAAGCAGGAACGGATAACACCTTTATAGATTTTAAGTAAATATAAATAGGAAAAGTAATGATGAAAACGAAACAGAACTCCCAAATTTTTGGATGCAAATTTAAAAATTTGGATTACGTGATTCCTCCCAGACAAGTTGGAGGCTATATGGATTCTTTATATGCTGATAGAATTAAGAGGGTAAATTTCGTTTGTTTCAATGACAATAGGGCTATCAGGAGGACAAGAATATAAAGAGATAGCCAGAAACTGCGTCTTGGAGGTATTAAATTTAACTAAGCTATGGGTGCCACACTCAGATACTCTCTGCAAATCGAAGTTAAGAGTAGAAGAAAGAGTGATACGGGACTGATTACGAGTAGCAGATGAAGGTTGTGATGAAAAAGCAGAAGAATAATGAAGGGTAGAATCGTCGGCAAAGGCATGAGGAATAGAGGAAGATGGGGATTGTAGAAGATCATTAATGAAGAGAAGGAACAGAGTAGGAGAAAGTACAGAGTCCTGTGGAGCACCACTGGTAATAGGGAAAGGGCTAGATATTGCACTTTCAGCAACTACAGATATAAAATCTTCAGAAAGAAAACTAGAAATCAGAGAACAGAGAGACGGGGTAAAGCCATAGGTGGACAGCTTGGCCAACAGAACCTTACCGACTTTGTCAATAGCCTTAGAAATATAATGGGTGATTACAAAGGATTCCCCATAGTTCCTCAGAGGAGATGACCAAACATGAGCAAGGTAGGACAGAAGGTCACCAGTAGATCTAGCCTTGCAGAAGCCGTACTGGTGATCGGAGATATGTGAGTTAGATTCAAGGCGTTTCAAGAAGTGAGCATTGAGCAAAATTTCGAAAGCTTTAGCGATAGAAGAGGTTAAGGCAATAGGTCGGTAGTTTGAAGGAATAGAGCAGTCACCCTTCTAAGAAACAGGTTGCACTAGAGCATGCTTCCAAGATGAAAGATAGATACTGGTTGACTGAATGAGGCAAAAAAGACGGCAAGGCATGGGAGCCAGTTCATCTGCAAACTCCTTAAGGAATCTTGAAGGGATAACATCGGGACCAGATGCCTTGTTCGTCTTTCGCGAGCAAATAACCTTATCAACTTTGTGTGAAGAAAGGATCAGGGAGGGCAAAGGGTTAGAGAGGGGTAAAGATTGAGAGGCAGGTGCACTGGAATAATTTATGGAAGAGTTAGCAGAAAAATGAGAGCCAAAGAGAGTGGCTCTGTCAGTTTGAGAGAAAGCTATACAACCTTCAGAACAAATGAAAGTGGGAAAGTTTGAGTTAAAGAAGTTTTTGGAGAGGTTTTTAGCTAATATCCAAAACATTTGTCAGTGGGAGAGGAGTTAATGTCATCAACTTTCCTTCTTATAAAGGAAGCCTTAGACCTTCGAATCTGAGCAGTGCAGCAGTTCCTAGCTACAATAAAAGCAGAGTAAGTTAGATCAGAAGGAGAGGCTTGGTACGACAGGTGTGCGCGATCCCTGGCCTGGATAGTCATGTAGCAGGCACAGTCAAACCAAGGTTTATGAGGAGAAAAAGTGTTCTTAGAGGAGGGGATGTATGCCTCCATACTCGAGGTTGTGATCTCGGCCACTTTTAAGGCTACTTGATTAGGGTTGCTGGACCGAAAGCAGTAGTCATCCCATGGGAAGTCAAAGAGAAAGTTATGCAAATCTTCATGTTGGGTACGTGCAAAGTACCAAATGCAGTGCTGAATAGAAGAGCTTGGTGGAGGGAGAGCGAAAATGGAAGAGATTGTGATCACAGAGTCGTCAGATTTACCAAGAGGGGAAAACACAAAATAAGAGTAGTTTGAAGGGTTAGAAGTGTGAAA
>JAXCGZ010017296.1:67500-72500 GCA_037179515.1 Halocaridina rubra | reverse complement strand
AGGGTAGGAATTGGGCTCACCAATCTTACCAAGCCTCTCCTTCCGATTTAACTCTCTCTGCTTTTCTTATAGCTAAGAATCGCTGTAGTGCTCAGATTCGTAGGTCTAAGGCTTCCTTTATAAGAAGGGAAGTTGATGACCTTAACTCCTCTCCCACTGACAAATGCTTCTGGTCCTTAGCCAAAAACCTCTCCAAAAACTTCTGTAACTCAAGCTTTCAATCTCTCATTCGTTCTGATGGTTCTATAGCTTGCTCTCCTACTGACAAAGCCACTCTCTTTGGCTCTCGTTTTTCAGCCAACTCTTGTATAAACGATTCCAGTGCACCTGTTCCTCAGTCTTTACCCCTCTCTAACCCTGTGCCCTCCTTTATCCTTTCTTCACGCAAAGTTCATAAGGTTCTTCGCTCACTAAAGATGAACAAGGCATCTGGTCCAGATGGTATCCCTGCAAAGTTCCCTAAGGAGTTTGCAGATGAACTAGCTCCCGTGCTTTGCCGTCATTCTCGCCTCATTCTGTCAACCAGTATCTATCCTTCATCTTGGAAGCATGCTCTAGTTCAACCTGTTCCTAAGAAGCGTGACTGCTCTATTCCTTCTAACTACCGACCTATTGCTCTAACCTCCTCTATTGCTAAAGTTTTAGAAACTTTGCTCAATTCTCACTTCTTGAAACGCCTTGAATCTAACTCACATATCTCCGATCACCAGTACGGCTTCCGCAAGGCAAGATCCACTGGTGATCTCCTGTCCTATCTTACTCATGTATGGTCATTTTCTCTGAGGAACTATGGGGAATTCTTTGTCATCGCTCTAGATATCTCTAAGGCTTTTGAGAGAGTCTGTCATAAGGCTCTGTTGGCCAAACTCCCTGCCTATGGCTTTACCATTTCTTTCTGTTCTCTGATTTCCAGTTTTATTACTGACCGTTTTATATCTGTAGTTGTTGATGGCACGACATCTACCCCTTTCTCTGTTACCAGTGATGTTCCATAGGGCTCTGTTCTTTCACCTACTCTGTTCCTTCTCTTCATCAATGATCTTTTACAATCCCCATCTACCTCTCTTCTTCATGCCTTTGCTGATGATTCTACCCTTCACTTTTCCTCTGCCTTTTCTTCACAACCTTCATCTGCTACTCGTAATAAGTCTCGTATCACTCTTTCTTCTACTCTTAACTCCGATTTGCAGAGGGTATCTGAGTGGGGCACTGAAAATTTAGTTAAATTCAATTCCTCCAAAACACAGTTTCTGGCTACCTCTTTCTCTTCTTCTCCTCCTGATAACTCTATTGTCTTCGAAACTAACAAAATTTACCCTCTTGATTCTGTCAATATATCAGGAATCCATATAGCCTCTAACTTGTCTTGGCGGAATCAGATGATCCAAATCTCTAAATCTTCATCCAAAAAATTGGGGATTTTGCTTCGTTTCCGTCATTACTTTTCCTCTTTATAGTTACTTAAAATTTATAAAGGTCTTATCCGTCCCTACTTAGAATACTGCTCACACATCTGGGGTGCTTTTTCTTATACATATCTCCTTGATAGGGTTGTATCTAAGGCAGTCAGACTCATTAATGATCCTTCTCGTACTTTTAAACTGAATTCTCTCTCTCTTCGCCGAAAGGTATCTTCCCTTTCTCTTTTCTATTGCTACTACTTCTGTTACTGCTCTGATGAGTTGGCGAGTTGCATCCCTCCCCCACTGCCGAGGCTGCGTAACACTCGCCAAGTTGCCTCATCTCACATGTACTTTTTGGAGATTTGTAGCTCGCGGATTGGTTGGTGCAGCGACTGCTTCTTCCCATCTACCTCCAGACTCTGGAAATCTGTTCCTGCTTCTATCTCTCCTAATTCTTATGACCTATCATCCTTCAAAAAGCAGATCTATCGTCATCTCAGGTCCTAATCCTCCATATCTCTGGGTCCTTTGTACTTTGACTGTTTTTTTTTTGTCTGTCATTTTCCTTTGTGTGATATTACCTAATCTCTGCCTTGCCCTTAACCTTTCTCTTTTCCTTCGTCTTTGTGTTTTCTCGTACCCTGGCCTTTATTGATTAGGGCAGTTTATGCCTGTCCCGGTGTCACACTTATATATAAATAAATATATATATATATATATATATATATATATATATATATATATATATATATATATATATATATATATATATATACATGCTCCCAGATTATTTCTAGTATTTCTATTTTATATGGCGAATGTTTAATGCCTGCTAGTCTGTGCTCTGCACAGCCTTTGTTTCAATGAAATTTTATGATTATCTTTGTGAGCACCTTGAACTTCAAAAAATATTGTTCATGTTTTGTTCTTACTCTTATTCAGTGAATATTTTGGGAGTATTGTTCGTATAACCTATACTTTAAGGGGCATTATGTTAGTTTGAGTGTGTGTACTTTGTACTTTAGGTACTTTTGGTATTTTTGTGTATGCATGTGCGTATGCAATCTTTGCTGAAAAAAAATTGCGTTTGTATGTGTGTGAGTTTTTATCATATTTTTTTTTTATTATTCTTACAGAAGAGAGTACTATGATAGTAACTCAAAGCCATTTTTGAAATAGTCATCAACAAGTCATTATTTATTTTCTTGAATCTATAAGAGCATTCAGCATTGACAGTTTCATTGCTTAACAATTTCCAGTTATCAACAAATTTTCACCGTAAGATTACTTGTTTACTTCCTGCAAGAAGGTTTTCATTAAGAATTTAAAGCTGTGAGGTCTTGCTCTAGAACACATCATAGTATCGCTCCATATCAAGTCTGTCAAATTCCTGGAAGTATTTGAAAATTGTTTCTTTATTCTCCCATTTTACAATGGCTTCAAGTTATAGTATATCTTACTCCTTCAGGCTTTCATCGTAAATTATATATCGCATATATGTGACCAGTTTTGGAACATGTCTGAATTTTCGCCAGCTTATTAATATGCATCTTAATTAAGAATTCCAGGCGAGTGCTGCATATTTAAATTTAGATCTCACATATATTTTGTAGATACACCTAAAATTTTCTGTATTCATATATCTGAATGATCCCTAATGTTTGCTAATGTGTTTCTGGAGACAAATAATGCACTATTATCCCCGAAATCTCTCTTCACTCTTGGATAATATATGTTTATTGAATATTTTTGAATATATGAACATGGGTCTTCTTCCACTCTCACCAAATTGCGTTCCTTGATATTTTGAAATATTTTATTTCAGTATCCAGTTTTCTGATTCCTTTTCTAAAATGTTCAGGATTTTCAGAAGCTCTTTTTATAGATCTATAATTAATTTCAACCTTTTCATCATCTGCAGACATATTCTGTATAGAAGATGCACAGTGTATATACACACAGAAGTGGCCTTAATACTGATCCTTGTGGTAACCAAATGCTAGACTTTATCCACTCCGCGTTAATATCCTCCTGTTCATAACATAATTTGAGCTATCTAAGAAGTCTCTCGTGTTTGTTTGTGTGTGTGTGTGTGTGTGTGTGTGTGTGTGTGTGTGTGTGTGTGTGTGTGTGTGTGTGTGTGTGTGTGTGTGTGAGAGTGAGTGCGTGTGTGCGTGTGTGTGTGTGTTTGTGTGTGTATTTGTATTTTTTACAAAAGGTTTTATATATGAAATAACTTTTCCATCATCATTTATTTTTATTCATTTTCCATATAAAATATCAGCATCAAACAGTCTTGGATCCTAATTATAATAATAATAATAATAGTGATAATAATGTACAACAGGTTATTACAGTAAATGTTAAATAAGAATCATTACCATTTTAACATATGTTTAAGGGCATTTTTTTTTTGCTTTTTGAAACCTTATAAGTACATGATATATGAGGGTGTGTTTTTTATATTATATAATTTATAATTATACAAGGATTAACACAGTTTGGGTCACCTACTTCGTTTGTTTTTTATATTTAAAAAAAAATAGGTTAGCATAACTTTTTCGAAAACAAGATCACTATAGCTGCTAGTTAGGTTTTAACTGGCTTTTTATTAATACAAAATATATGTTGTTTAACTGTTCTTTAAACTGTTTAACAAGATCAGATTGAGTTGAAAGCGTTGATTAGTACTGCATTAAGTCAGAGAATCTGATGTGTGTCATTGTGAAGCTAAGTCACCCTGCGATTATTTAAATTTGATCTGGTTGAATACCTATTAGTTATTTATTTTATCTATGTTCATAATGGTTATAGCTTAGATCAGTTGAAGAAATACATGAGCTTCAGTATTAGCTAATATACCCTGGCAATCTTTTATTGTGACGTTTGAGCAGATAATTCCTGTGTCTCGTTATAACTTACAACCAATGTGAATGATTGTTCTTTGGATATCTCATGACAGTAGTGAAAGAAAACCATCAAGATATATAAGAGAAACTGCTAGGTATTAGATAATGTGAAATTGAGGTTTGGGTAAAAAGGATGAAGTACTTAAACGAGAATAATAATAATAATAATATGATGATGATGATGAGATTGACAGAGTGAGATAGAAAGATTGAAAATTGGGCTAGAGTTATAACACTTATTTTAATGGGTGCCAGTAGATGTGACAGAGTGAGAGATAGAGTGAAAATTGGGAGAGTCGCGATTTCATTTTAATGGGTTTCAAATGAATAATCTTAAATTTGAATAATGTTGTGTATGTATGTATATCATTTGGAGTAGTGGTATTAGTAGACATTGGTAATATTATGATAATCATAATGATGTGTGAACTAAGTATAATCCAGCTAATGATCAACAAGAGGAGAGAGAGAGAGAGAGAGAGAGGAGAGAGAGAGAGAAGGAGAGAGAGAGAGAGAGAGCGAGGAGAGAGAGAGAGAGAGAGAGAGAGAGAGAGAGAGAGAGAGAGAGAGGAGGAGAGAGAGAGAGAGATTTATACAGTTTATTTTTCCACCTAAGTTTGCAGCACCCTTCATATTTAAAATATATTTTTCTTAAGAGAGACATACATTGTATGCATAATTAATACAT